>PVKC010041497.1:0-12133 GCA_004027635.1 Crocidura indochinensis | reverse complement strand
ACAAGGCTGTCCGCTCTCACCACTCCTCTTCAACATAGTACTGGAAGTTATTGCTATAGTGATCAGGCAAGAAAAGGTTATCAAGGGAATCCAGATAGAAAGGAAGAAGTCATGCTCTCATTGTTTGCAGACGACATGATACTCTACCTAGAAAACCCGAAAGACTGTACCAAAAAGCTTCTGGAAACAATAGACTCATATAGCAAGGTGGCAGGATACAAAATTAACACACAGAAATCAATGGCCTTTTTATGCACCAATAATGATAGGTAAGAAGAGGAAGCCAAGAAGGCAATCCCATTCACAGTAGCACCACACAAAATTAAATATCTTGGAGTCAACTTGACCAGAGACATGAAGGACCTATACAAAGAAAACTATAAAGCCCTCCTCCAAGAAATAAGAGAGGACACACGGAAATGGAAACACAGACCTGCTCATGGATTAGCAGGATTAACATCATTAAAATGGCAATACTCCCCAAAGCATTATACAGATTTAATGCAATCCCTATAAAGATACCCATGACATTCTTCAAAGAAGTAGATCAAACACTTTTGAAGTTCATCTGGAACCCTCGAATAGCTAAAGCACTCCTAGTGAAAAGGAAAATGGGAGACATTACTTTCCCCAACTTTAAATTGTACTACAAAGCAATAGTTATCAAAACATCATGGTATTGGAATAAAGACAGACCCTTAGATCAGTGGAATCAGTTTGAATTCTCAGACATTGTCCCGCAGACATACAAGTACCTAATTTTTGACAAAGGAGCAAGAAATCCTAAGTGGAGTAGGGACAACCTCTTCAGCAAGTGGTGCTGGCAGAAACGGTTAGCCACTTGCAAAAAAGGGAACATAGACCCCCAGTTAACATCATGTACGAAGGTAAAATCCAAATGGATTAAAGACCTCGATATCAGACCTGATACCATGAGGTATATAGAACAACACATCGGTAAAGCATTTCATGACATTGAGATGAAAGACATCTTCAAGGAGGAAACTACACTTTCCAAACAAGTTGAAGCAGAGATCAACAGATGGGAATACATTAAACTGAGAAGCTTCTGCACCTCGAAAGAGTGCCCAGTATACTAGAGTCACCCACCGAGTGGGAGAATCTATTCACCCAACACCCATCAGATAAGGGGCTAATATCCAAAATACACAGGGCACTGACAGAACTTTACAAGAAAAAAAAATCTAATCCTATCAAAAAATGGGGAGAAGTATTGAATAGACACTTTGATAAAAAAAAAAGAAATACAAATGGTCAAAAGGCACATGAAAAAATGCTCCTCTTCACTAATCATCAGGGAGATGCAAATAAAATCAACCATGAGATAATACCACCTCACACCACAGAGATTGGCCCACATCACTAAGAATGAGAACAATCATTGCTGGCGGGGATGTGAAGAGAAAGTAACTCTTATCCACTGCTGTTGGGAATGCCGTCTAGCCCAACCTCTATGGAAAGCGATATGGAGATTCCTCCAAAATCTGGAAATTGAGCTCCCATTCGACCCAGCTATTCCACTCCTAGGGATATACCCTAAGAACACAATAATTCAATACAAAAACCCCTTACTCACACCTATATTTATTGCAGCACTATTCACAATAGCCAGGCTCTGGAAACAACCAATATGCCCTTCAACAGATGAATGGCTAAAGAAACTGTGGTACATATACACAATGGAATATTATGCAGCCATCAGAAGAGATGAAGTCATGAACTTTTTTTATACATGGATGTACATGGAATCTATTGTGTTGAGTGTAAAAAGTCAATGGGGGAGAGATAGACGCAGAATAGTCTCACTTATGTATGAATTTAAAAAAAATAAAAAAGACATTGTTGCAATACTTTTCAGAGATTAAAGAGAGGAGAGGAGGTTTTGGAAGGCCCAGCTCATGACATGTTGCTCACATCAAAGAGTGAGGAGTGCAGTTAGATAAATAACTACATTGAGAACTATTACAAAAAATGTAAATGAATGAGGGAATTAGAAAGCCTATCTAAAGTACAGGCAGAGGTGAGATGGGGAGGAGGGAGATTTAGGACATTGGTGATGGGAATGTTGCAGTGGTGAAGGAGGTTCTTTACATTACTGAAACCCAACTGTAATCATATTTGTAATCAAGGTGTTTAAATAAAGATATTAATTTAAAAATATTGATTAACCTTTAAATTTCTGTATCTGTAATATCTGTAGTATCTTCCTCTTTTCATTTCCAATTCATTTTGTTAAATTTCTCTCTTTGTGACTTTTGCTAATGGTTTATTGATTTAGTTATTTTTTAGAGAGCAATTCTTGCTTTTATTTATGTTCTGAATTTTTTTCAATTTCCAATTCATTAATTTCTTCTTTATACTTTATTATATCCTTTTGTCCTATTTTTGTTCTTTAAGTTTATCATTTCACAATTTTATAAGCTATACCATTATTTATTTATGTATTTCCCTTCTTACTTTCTGATAAGTGATTACAAAGCTATAAATTTTTCTCTTAGTACCATTTAGCTGTGTCCCACAAATTCTTTTTTTTTTTTTTTTGATTTTTGGGCCACACCCGG
This sequence comes from Crocidura indochinensis, assembly GCA_004027635.1. Lineage (NCBI taxonomy): Eukaryota > Metazoa > Chordata > Mammalia > Eulipotyphla > Soricidae > Crocidura > Crocidura indochinensis. The sequence goes on along the minus strand of PVKC010041497.1, from coordinate 9,551 downwards.
CGGTGCTCAGGGGTTACTACTGGCTGTCTGCTCAGAAATAGCTCCTGGCAGGCACAGGGGACCATATGGGACACCGGTATTTGAACCAACCACCTTTGGTCCTGGATTGACTGCTTGCAAGGCAAATGCCGCTGTGCTATCTCTCTGGGCCCAAGTCCCATACATTCTGATAATTTGTCTTTTTGTTTGTTTAGCCAACATCCTGAGGCGTCAGGGATTACTCCTGGCTCTGTGCTCAGCCATGGGGGACCATATCGGATGCTGGCATTCAAACATCCATTAGTGCTGAATAGGCTGCATGCAAGGCAAACGTGCGACTGCTGTGTTGTCTCTCCAGTCATCGATAATTTGTGTCTTTATTTTGTTTGTTTCCAGAAATATTTTGATTTCTTTGATTTTTTACTCTGACCCACAGTTTGTTCTGTAGTAAGCTGTTCTTTCCTAGTTGTTAAAGTTTTCCCTCTCTGTTATTCAGGTCTAATTTAAGTGCATTCTGATCTGAGAAGTTAGTCTCTACAATTTCTATCCTCTTCATTTTATGGAGTTATGTTTTATGGTCCAGCATGTAGTCTCTCTTGGAGAATGATCCAAGTTCATTGGAGAAGAATATATATCCATTTTTCTGGGGATGGAGAGCCCTATAAATATATATACTTAGGAACTCTCTTCTGCTTCTCCTTTCAGGACCTTTATTTTTTTGTGGCTTTTGTGATGTTTAAGTCAGCAATTGTTATAAATTCTTTGCAGGTCTCTAACTGGGTACATACATATTTAGGAGTACACTTTCTTCCTTCTTGTACATATCGCTTGATTATTAAAAAATGTCTATCTTTTCTCCTTATAAGTTGTTACATATAATACCTGTGTCATCTGATAAAAGTATGGCCATTTCAGCCCTTTAATGGAGTTGTTTTCTTGAATGATTTTCCTCCAACCTTTTTGATTTTGAGTCTATATTTGTTCTGACTATTAAAATGTGTTTATTGTAGGCAACCAAATGTTTAATTCAACTTTTCTTTTTTTAAATCTATTTTGCCATTCTGTGTCTCTTAACTGGTGCATTTAGTCCATTGTCATTGAGACAGATAATTATCAATTATATGAATTTTGTGTTATTTTTGATTAGGAGTTTGGTTTGTCTCTTGGTGTTTCTTTTCTCCTCTTTCTTTCCTTTTTTGGGGGAGGGGGAGGGTCACACTGGCAATGCTCAGAAATCGCTCCTGGCAGGCTCAGGAGACCATATGGGATGCCTGGATTCAAACCACTGACCTTCTGTATGAAAGGCAAATGCCTTACCTCCATACTATCTCTCCAGCCTTGGTGTTTCTTTTCTTTTTTCTTTTTTTTTTGGGGAGGGGACTTTGTTGGAAAGTTTTTTTCTTTTTTTCTTTATTTAAACATCTTGATTACATATATGGTTGTGATTAGGTTTCAGTCATGTAAGGAACATCCCCTTCAGCAGTGCAACATTCCCACCACCAATGTCCCAAATCTCCCTCCCTCCAAACCCACCCCACCTGTACTCCAGACAGGCTTCCCAGTTCTCTCATTCATTCGCATGATTAGGGTAGTTCTCTGTGTAGTTATTTCTATAACTGCACTCACCACTCTTTGTGGCAAGCTTCATGAAGTGAACTGTAAATTCCTGCCCTCCTATCATTTCTCTGAGGATTGGTGCAAAAATAACTTTTATTTCTCTCAAAATCCATAGATGAGTGAGACTATTCTGCGTCTCTCTCTCTCTCTCCCTCTGACTTATTTCACTATACCTTATAGTTTCAGGTCTGATATCAAGGTCTTTAATCCATTTGGATTTTACTATGGTACATGTTATTAACTGGTGGTCTGAGTTAGCATTTTTGCAAGTGGCTAACAAGTTATACCAACAACACTTGTTGAGAAGCTTCCTTGCTCCATTTTGGATTTCTTGCTCCTTTATTAAAAAGTAGGTGATTGTATGTCTGGGGAACATTCTCTGAGTACTGACCTATTCAACTGATCTGATGATTTGTCTTTATTCAAATAACATGCTCTTTTGAAAACTATTGCTTCGTAATACAGTTTAAAATATGGGAAAGTAATGCCTCCCATATTCATTTTCCCAAAATTTACTTTAGCTATTTGAGGGTGTTTATTGTTCCAAATGAATTTCAGAAGTGTTTGATCCACTTCTTAGAAGAATGTCCTGGGTATCTTTAGGAGAATCACATTGAAACTGTACAATGCTTTGGGGAGTATTGCCATTTTACTGATGTTAATCCTGCCAACCCATGAGAAGGGTATGTGGTTCCATTTCTGCGTGTCCTAATCCTTGGAGCAGGGTTTTATAGTTTTCTTTGTATAGTTCCTTAACATCTTTAGTTGAGTTGACTCCAAGATATTAGAGTTTATGGGCACTAATGTTAATAGGGTTGATTCTTAATGTCCATTCTTCCCTATCATTATTGGTGTATAAAAAAGCCAATTTTTGTGTTAATTTTGTAGCCTGCCACATTGCTATATGAATCTATGTTTCTAGAAGCTCTTTGGTAGAGTGTTTATGGTTTTCTAAGTATAGTATCATGTCATCTGCAAACAGTGAGAGCTTGACTTCTTCCTTTCCTATCTGGATGCCCTTGATATCTTTATCTTCCTAACCGCTATAGCAAGTACTTTCAGTACTATTTTGAATAGAAGTGGTGAGAGAGGACAGCCTTGTCATGTCTTGAACCATAATTTAGAGAAAAATCTTTTAGTTTTTCTCCATTGAGAATAATATTTGCCATTGGCTTGTGGTAGTAGGCCTTAATTATATTGAGAAAGGTTCCCTTCATTCCCATCTTGCTGGGAGTTATTTTTTTTTATCAAGAAAGGATGTTGGACCTTATCAAATGCTTTCTCTGTATCTATTAATATGATCATGTGATTTTAATTTTTCTTGTTGTTGATGTTGTGTATTATTTTGATAGATTTACATATGTTAAATTATCCTTGCATTCCGGGATGAAACCTACTTGATCATAGTGAATGACCTTCTTGATGAGGCATTGGATCCTATTTGCCAGGATTTTGTTGAGGGTCTTTGCATCTGTGTTCATCAGAAATATTGGTATTTCGTTTTCTTTTTTGGGAGCATCTCTGTCTGGTTTTGGTATCAAGGTGATGTTGGCTTCATAAAAGCTATTGGGAAATGTTCCTGTTTTTTTAATTTTATGAAAGAGCCTGGCTAGGATTAGAAGTAGTTCTTCTTGAAAGGTTTAAAATAATTTATCATTGAATCAATTGGGCCTGGGCTTTGTTTTTGGACAGATATTTGATTATCATTTTAATTTCATCAACGGTGATGGGAGTATTTAGATACGCTACATTCTCCTTATTCAACACTGGCGAGTTATAAGAGTCCAAGAATTTATCCATTTCTTCCAAGTTCTCATGTTTAGTGGCATAATGTTTCTCAAAATAGTCTCTGATTATCCTTTGAATATCTGTGATATCTGCAGTGATCTCCCCCTATTCAGATCTAATACGGGTTATCAAGTTTCTCTCTTTGTGAGTTTTGTCAATGGTCTATCAATCTTGTTTATTTTTTTTTCAAGGAATCAGCTTTTACTTTCATTGAATTTTCAGATTTGTTTTATCAATCACTTCATTGATTTCTGCTCTAAGCTTTGTAATTTCCTCCTGTCTCCCAATTTTTGTATCCTTTTGTCGATCATTTTCTAATTTTAAAAGATGCATCATTAAGCTAGTGAGGTATGCCCTTTCTTCCTTCCTGATGTGTGCTTGCAACTATATAATTTTTTTTCAGTATCACTATTGATGTGTCCCATATATTCTGATAATTTGTGTCTTTATTGTCAATTGTTTACAGGAAAGTTTTGATTTCCTCTTTAATTTCATCTCGGACCCACTGGTTATTTAGTAGCAAGCTGTTTAATTTCCAGTATCAAAGTATTTCTTCTGTGTTCTTTTGTAGTTCACATCTAATCCAGAGCCTGTGGTCAGCAAAGGTAGCCTTTAAAATTTTTATCCTCTTCATTTTATGGAGGTATGTTTTATGTACCATCATTTAGTCTATATTGGACCCATATTCATTGGAGAAGAATGTGTGTCCAGGTTTCTGGGGATGGAGTGTCCTATATATATCTACTAATCCTGCTTTCCATTTCTCTTTTCAGGATAGTATAATTTTGTTGGGTTTCAGTTTGAGTGACCTATCAAGTATTGACAGGACTGTGTTGAGTTCTCCCACAATTATTGTGTTATTATTGATGTCCTCTTTCAAATTTATCAATAATTGTATTAGATATTTTTCTGTTCTCTACTTGGCTGCATACATGTTTAGTAGAGCAATTTCTTCCTGTAATAATTCCTTGATTAGTACAACTGTCCATCTTTGTCCCTTACAACTTTTCTGAGTCTATGTTTGTATTTTTTGATATTAATATGGCCACCCCAGCTTTTTTTAAAATTTCTATTGTGGCCAAAGTGCATTACAAATCTTTCACTTCATCATTTATGGTACATAATGACATGAATGAGGGGCATTCCCACCACCAGTGCTGTCCTCCCTCCAACCCTGTTCCCAGTATGCATCCCATATCTCCCTCCTTTACCCCCAGAATGCTAGTGCAACTGGTGTCCACTTTGAAGCTTGCTGTAGATTGAGCATCTATTCCACCATCATTGGTGATAAAAAGGATAAAAAAGGGAGAAAAAATGGTGACAACGACCAAAAAAAGAAAGGAGAGAGAAAAAAGAAAAGAAAAATGGAAGAAAAAAGAAAAAAAATGGACACAGCAAATAAAAATAAATCTCTAAATAATAACCACAATAGTGAAAAAGAAAAAGAATAGTGGAATAAAAAGAGAGGAAAAACAAAGTCAAAACTAACAAATCAAAACAAAACAAGAAAAAGTATGGATGTTGGAGTGGTACGGTTTGACAATCCACCCACTTTTTTTTTTTTTTTTTTGCATAGGCACAGTAAACAATGGGGGGAAAAGGGAATTCCCATGGCCTAAGAGATTCAGGGTTTCTCCATCTTTGAATCATACCATCATGGGATCAACCTCTGGCTCCATATATACTCATTACTCCATTCCAAGGGCTTTTTTTTGTGATGCCAGGAAAGTTTCCTCTCGGTTGTGTAAGAAAATCAGGTCATTGTAGGTAGTGATCTTGGTATTTGCATGGGTTATAGGTTAGGGTCTAGGATAGAGTCTCTAGGTTCTAGAGGTTCCTATCCATCGTTGTTGTTGTGTTCAGTCTTTTGTATCACTTGCTCCCTATTTTCATTCAGTCCCTAAGCCGAAGCCTAGGATATTATGGATCCAAAGTTTGTGCTCAGTCTCTGTCGTCCAAGTTGGACCTCTGCAATAAAACATCTTGTAGTTGTTGTTGTTGTTATTGTTGTTGTCTTTTATGTGTCCTGGGCTACAGCCTAGGGTAGGGTTTTTTTTATTAGCCCCAAAGTTCCGTCACGGTTGTCCAAATCAGATTTCTGTTGTTGGTGTTCTTATTTTTCACAGTTCAAAGGACGATATCGCTTCTGATTTCCATTTAGTGTTAGGTGATGTTATAGGACAGCCTGTTCTTAGGTCAAGTTTTCCTTTCTTCATTGTTATATCAAAACTGGCACAAGTTGGTGCCAGAGCAGTGTTATAAATCTCCCAATGGAGCTTAGTTCCTGGTGGTGATGCCCAGAGTAGTATCATTTCTATGTCGGGATCTGGGGTTTGGGATTGGACTAACACTGTCCAATCTCCTGGGGACTGGTTGTAGCCACATGACACATGTTCAGGATGGGGGGCACTCTTCTGCTATAAAAAGTGATTTCTTATCCCTAGAAGATAAGATCTTGTTTTTGTGTCTATGGTTTCCCCTTTTTTTCTGTGCCCATACAAAAACGTATGGTGTCATACTGTGTTGCTGGTACTATTCTGGGTAAGGATGACAGGCTGCACACACAGTCGCTATCATCTGGTTTTGTTCTGAGCTTTTATCCCAGTCAAGGCTTTTTGTACCGAGCAGCACCAAAAATAGTAAGGATAGTAATAAGGAAGAAATGGACATTAAGAAAACAACCCCATTCACAATAGTGCCACACAAACTCAAATATATTGGAATCAATTTGACTAAAAATGTATAGGACCTATATAAAGAAAACTGTAAAACACTGCTCCAAGAAATAAGAGAGGACATGCGGAAATGGAAACATGAATTGGCAGGATTAACTTCATTAGAATGACAATACTCCCCAAAGCATTGTACAGATTTAATGTGATCCCTCTAAAGATACCCGTGACATTCTTCAATGAAGTGGATCAAGCACTTTTGAAATTCATTTGGAACAAGAAACACCCAAGAATAGCAAAAGCAATCATTGGGAAAAATAATATGGGAGGAATTACTTTCCCCAATTTTAAACTTTACTACCAAGCAATAGTTATCAAAACAGCATGGTATTGGAATAAAGAAAGACCCTCAGATCAGTGGAATAGGCTTGAATACTCAGAGAATGTTCCCCAGATATACAATCACCTAATATTATATAAAGGAGCAAGAAATCTTAAATCAAGCAAAGAAAGACTCTTCAACAAGTGGTGTTGGCACTTTCAAAACAATTGAACTTAGACCCCCAGTTAAAATCATGTACGAAGGTAAAATCCAAATGGATTAAAGACCTCGATATCACACCCGAAACCATAAGATATATAGAACAACACGTAGGAAAAACACTGCAGGACATTGAGACTACAGGCATCCTCAAGTGTCCAAGCAAGTGAAAGCAGAGATTAACAGATGGGAATATATTAAGCTGAGAAGTTTCTGCACCTCAAAGGAAATAGCGCCCAGGATACAAGAGCCACCCACTGAGTGGGAGAAACTATTCACCCAATACCCATCAGATAAGGGTCTAATCTCCAAAATATACAAGGCACTGACAGAACTTTACAAGAAAAAAAACATCTAATCCAATCAAAAAATGGGGAGAAGAAATGGACAGACCCTTTGACAAAGAAGAAATACAAATGGCCAAAAGACACATGAAAAAATGCTCCACATCACTAATCATCAGGGAGATGCAAATCAAAACAACTATGAGGTACCACCTCATGCCACAGAGAATGGCACATATTACAAAGAATGAGAACAAACAGTGTTGGCGGGGATGTGGAGAGAAAGGAACTCTTATCCTCTGCTGGTGGGAATGCCGTGTAGTTCAACCTTTATGGAAAGCGATATGGAGATTCCTCCAGAAACTTAAAACGAGCTCCCATATGATCCAGTTATACCACTTCTAGGAATATACCCTAGGAACACAAAAATACAATACAAAAATCCCTTCATTACACCTATATTCATTGCAGCACTATTTACCATAGCAAGACTCTGGAAACAACCAAGATACCCTTCAACAAATGAATGGCTAAAGAAACTGTGGTACATATACACAATGGATTATTGTGCAGCTGTCAGGAGAGATGAAGGCATAAATTTTTTTCTATACATGTATGTACATGGAATCTACCATGCTGAGTGAAATAAGTCAGAGAGAGAGAGAAAGAAAGAGAGAGAAAAACCCAGAATGGTCTCACTCATCAAAGTTTTAAGAAAAATGAAAGACATTCTTGCAATAATAATTTTCAGACACAAAAGCAAGAAGGGCTGCAAGTTACAGCTCGCCTCATGAAGCTCACCACAAATAGGGATGAGCTTAGTTAGAGAAATAACTACATTGTGAACTATCCTAATATGGAGCATGTATATGGGAAATAGAAAGCCTGTCTAAAGTACAGGTGGGGATGGGTGGGGAGGAGAGAGATTTGGAACATTGGTGATGGGAATGTTGCACTGGCGATGGGTGTTGTTCTTTACATGACTGAAACCCAAACACAACATGTAATCAAGGTGTTTAAATAAGAAATATATATATAAAGAATAATGTTGATGAGGGCCTGAGCGATAGCACAGCAGTAGGGTGTTTGCCTTGCACAGGCAGACCCATTCAGACCTGGGTTTGATTTTTGGCATTCCATATGGTTCCCTGAACCTGCCAGGAGCTATTTTTGAGGGCAGAACCAGGAGTAATTCCTGAGCAATGCTGGGTGTGATCCAAAAACAAAACAAAACAAAACAAAAAGAATAATAAATATCACTATATTAAACTAAAACTTTTCCATATGAAACTGTTTGAAAGACACCATGGTTAAAAATAGAAGACAACTAATGGAATGAAAAAAAATTACACTCAACACATCAGATAAAGGGTTAATATCTAGGATATACAAAGCACTCAGAAAGGGAAGCCCCCAAAACTAATAAAGCCATAAAAAATGGAGAGAAGAAATGAATAGACACTTCTTCAAGGAAGACCAAAAGATGGTCAATAAACGCATGAAAACATGTTCACCATCATTCATCATTACGGAAATTTAAATCAAGACAACAATGATGTACCACCTTACACCAGTGAGGATGGCACACATAAAAAATAATGGGACCAAACTTCGTTGGTGGTGATGTGTTAAGAAAGGAACTCTCATCCACTGCTGGTGGAAATTCTGCCTGGTCCAACCCCTATGGAAAACAGTGTAGAAACTGCTCAGTAAACTCAGAATTGAGCTGCCATATGACACAGCAATCACACTCTTGGTTATCTGTCCCCAAGATGGAAGTATATTCATCCCAAAGTATTTATGACTCCACTATTTATCGCAGCACTCAGCACAAAAGCCAAGATTTGAAACCAACCCCGATGCCCAACAACAGATGAGTGGATCAGGAAGACGTGGTACTTATACACAATGGAATAGAAATGATACAATGATGGATTTTGCAGCAACATGGAAGGGTCTAGAAAATATTATGTTAACTGAAGTAAGCTAGAAGAATAAGAATAAATACAGAATGATAGCAGCTATCTGAAGTATTTGAAACATATACCATATATACTTATAATACTCCATGAACAAATACAATGGTCTAATAGGGCAGAAACTCCAAGCACCATAGGTGTCAGCATATAGTGATTAGTGTTCAAATCATGTGGAAGAGGGGCAACCCAAAGCCTTTACTAGCCATTATACCATTAAACCATAATACCATTATACCATAATTAAAGAAATCAGCAATAACGAAAACTGTGAACAGGTATGGAATCAACTTCAAATTTCAAAGGTCTATAAAAATGACACAAGGTATTTATCCACAGAACCAGGTGCAAAATATGATTGGAAGCCAGGAAATTCCACTGCAGTGATTATTTACAATATGTGTTAATGCATTATGTTTTTCAGGTATAAAATAACCTTTCAGCTTCTTTGTCCACAGTGGTCCTGGACTACGGTGTGGACCATTGGGTACACACCCTACTTTTACATCTCAGTGCTCAATCGCACTAGATACCATATAAAGTGCTCATTATGACAATGTCTTGATGTTTATGTATCCTATGAGGACCTAAACAATATGATCGTTCAGACACTGAAACAGTTAATGGTGCACCATAGACTTATGTTACAGGCGCAACTCATCGAATAAGTTTCTGCAAATTGCCTTTTTTTTTT
>PVKC010041496.1:0-12104 GCA_004027635.1 Crocidura indochinensis | reverse complement strand
TTTTTTTTTTTTTTTTTTTTGGTTTTTGGGTCACACCCGGTGACACTCAGGGGTTACTCCTGGCTATTTGCTCAGAAGTCGCTCCTGGCAGGCACGGGGGACCATATGGGGAACCGGGGGATCGAACCGAGGTCCCTCCTAGGTTAGCACAGGCACCTTACCTCCAGCGCCACCGCCCGGTCCCCTGTGTTAGCTACTCTTGAGAATGTTCAACCTGGTGGTACTGGGTTTGGTACTATTTACATGGGGTAACATGCCTTACACATTAGGCTTGTATTCTACCACTGCCACCACACCCGTGGCCCTAGATGATATTTCTGATCACATTCTAGAAGTTTCCTGGTCCTCTCTCCTGTGCCCCCCCCCCAGTCTTCCACTGTGTGAGTACTGCATACAAACTCCAGTAGACTTTTATACATATCTCCTTAGCCCCCCTCTGCCCCATGCTGAGGTACCTGCTGGACCCTACAGCTCCCATGATGTATCACTTCTTTGCCTTCTCACCTGCAGATGCTCGAGGTCTCATTCGGTGGATGCTGATGGTTAACCCTGACCGCCGGGCTACCATTGAGGATATAGCCAATCACTGGTGGGTAAACTGGGGCTACAAGAGCAGCGTCTGTGACTGTGATGCCCTGCACAACTCGGAGTCTCCTCTCCTGGCTCGCTTCATTGACTGGCACCATCGCTCCACGGGACTACAGGCAGAGGCGGAGAACAAAATGAAGGGCCTGGCTAAACCAGGGGCCTCTGAGGCTGGACTGGAGAGACAGCGGTCACTAAAGAAGTCCAAGAAGGAGAATGACTTTGCCCAATCGGGCCAGGACTCGGTGCCCGAAAGTCCATCCAAGTTGAGTTCCAAACGGCCCAAAGGGATCCTGAAGAAGCGGAGCAACAGCGAGCATCGCTCCCACAGCACCGGTTTCATCGAAGGAGTGGTCAGCCCTGCCCTGCCCTCTGCTTTCAAGATGGAGCAGGACTTGTGCCGGACAGAGGGACCCTTGCCGAGCTCCCCAGAGGCAGAGGTGCCTAGTAAACTTAGCCCCAAACAGTCAGCCACCATGCCCAAGAAAGGCATCTTGAAAAAGACACAGCAGAGGGAATCAGGTTATTACTCATCTCCAGAGCGCAGCGAGTCTTCTGAGCTGTTGGACAGTCATGAGAGCCGGAGCAGCAGCCTCGCCTCCCCAGTTCTCCCGGACCCTGCCAGGGTCACACCCCACAGCCTCTCCTGCCGCCGAAAAGGCATCTTAAAACACAGCAGTAAGTACTCAGCAGGCACGCGGGACCCTTCGCTCACCAGTCCTGAAATGCCTACCTTGGGATCCTTGCTGGAGCCTGGAGTCGTGGCTGAGGGCCTGTCCCGGAGCTACAGCCGACCATCTAGCATCATCAGTGATGACAGTATCCTGTCCAATGATTCCCTTGACCTGCTGGATTTGCAGGAGAACCGCCCTGTCCGCCAACGCATTCGCAGCTGTGTCTCAGCAGAAAACTTTCTCCAGATCCAGGACTTTGAAGGACTGCAAAATCGGCCCCGGCCCCAATATCTGAAGCGTTATCGGAATCGACTAGGGGACAGCAGCTTCTCTCTCCTGACAGACATGGATGATGTGACTCAGGTCTACAAGAAAGCTCTGGAGATCTGCAATAAACTCAACTAGCTCTCCAGGGTTCAGGGAGAAGGGAGGGGCAGTGACTGGAGCAGATGAGTTGGTTGCCTCATAGCTGGCCAGCAAAAGAAACTGGGAAAAAAAAGGATTAGTTGCCATCTGGTTTGGCCAAGTTTGCAGTCTGGAGCTGGTACCTCCAAGGCAGAAATGGGCTCTCTGCCAGTCCTGTCATCTGTCACTCAGAATTGGGGGTCTTAATTGGCATTGGCTTGCAGGCACTTCCCAAGGACCAGCTGCCAACTGCTGTGGTATAGGCTGGCTCAGAGGGGAACATAGAGGAAAAAGGGTGCATTCTCTCAAAGCCATCCAAGTATTCTGCAAGGATGACAAGAGAGATGGGGCTCTGATTAGGTTGTGTGCAAAGAGCTAGCTCATTCTGTTGGTGCAGAGCAAACTTGGTCTGAAGCTTGTGACTGGCCAGTTGAGGGTTGACTAGCATCCTGATTTTGAATTGATGGGCCATGGAGAGTAGATGCTACGTGTGCTGCTTTGATAAGCCCAAGCACTTGGGAAGGAGTGTTGGGAATTGAATAGTGATGTCTTTGTGGAAGGGGAAGGGCCAGGGAGATGCCATCATTGACCTGGCTAAGCCATGGGAGTTAGGAAGGCATCCTGGGGAAGCCCCACAATTCTCTCATGGATTGAGGCAGCGTTTGTTAATTGGCTATTCCACATTGAATGGAAGCCTTTGGAGAGAGAGAGGTGGGGGGAGAGAATGTACTCCAAATGTTGGTAAGAACTAAGAGTCAGCCTCATGGGAACCTTTTGCCTGCTTGCTGCCTTTTCTCCTGTTCGCTTGGATCTTCAGTACCACCTCCCACAATCGGGCACAGAAAAAGATGGTGTGGCAGAGGTCAAAACTAATAGAGCTCTGGTGTTTGCACGGATGAAAGGAAGTGGATCCACACCAGTGAGGGGGGCAGTTTGTCAATTTTTGTCCATTTCTGTAAATCTCAATATAACTGGAATGCTGCCTCTTGGGCTTCTCTCCTGTATTAATGCTTTGAATTGATGCAGACCTTTCCTTAATTTGTGAAGGAGTAACTGGCTTAACTTTGCCCTGTTGTGGCCCTCATAGTGATTGGTGTCCCTATTCTTCAGGGGTAGAATCCTCACTGGTAGGTAAGTTTGCTTCTAGGGAGTTAGTACGTAGTTAGAAAATTTGAATGAGGAAAGAAAAGTGAGACAGAAGGTGCCTTTTCCCACAAACACAGGTATTTGATGTTTTTGAGTGCCTGTACTTCAGGGGGAAAAGGAAGTTTCATACTTATATTGACAAGTGTTAAAAGTACAGAGTGAGCTGAGAGGAAATACATGAGAGCATTTTCCTTAGAAGTTCAGGAGATGACCAAGGAGAGGTGTAGCACAACTCATACCTTCAAAAGTCACAAAACTAGGTGTCTATCTTCAAAGCACTCTTATCACAGGAGAGATGACATCACTCTCACATCTTTAGAAACTGAATTTAGGATTAATGATCTTAGGTAGGAATTATGGACGGCCAGATTGTACTAGCTTGGGGATAGCCAAATTCTTGTTTCAAGATGGTGGACCTAGAAATTTAAAGATTCAGTGTGAGGTATTTTTTTTTTTTTTTGGAACCTAATAGACATCCATTCATAGGGGGATGAGAATAAATTGCAGTAAACTACAGGAAGTTTCCCAGTGTCCTTCTATCTGATACCACCTCCTTCCTAAACTCCAAAATAGGTTCAAAGGGAAAAATTTATAGGATTGTATTTGGGGGTGTAGAGGTGCATGGAGGACAGCTGCTACCTCTGAGATCTCTTTCTTATCGCATTTATGCAACCCTTTGTGGATACCCTATCCAGCCACAATGCCTAACCCCGTGCCTGGCAGTTGGCAATATTGGTAGCTGTCAGTAAGTACCCTTAGGGAAAACACCTACCTCCTGGTTGCTGTGTTGTTTTCCTTCTGTGAAATGATGGCATCTATTTAATATTTTCCATCCATCTAATCTGTAAGTAAACAAGAGATGCTATGAAGTAAAATCAATTCTACTTCTTCTGTCCTCCCCCATGTATATTCTCTGTTGTCAATAAAACACAGATGGAGGATTATGGCAATGAAAGTTCCCCATTCAAAGCAAAGAATCTGACTTAGTCCTGGGGAGCTTCCAACTAATATGTGGCTATAGGGTAGGTCATATTTGGGGGGAGTAAGTGCTTCCTTTGTGAGAACTGGAGGGATGGATACCAGCATCTCTCTGCCCCATCTGGCCTGATAACTCCTCACATCCTCTCTTTCTAGACTTTCACTCTGTCTACTCAAAGAAATACTTGGAACAGAGGGGAAAGCTCTGAAAAGCAATTCCCTGTTTTCTGATCCTTTCCTCCCTACCAGCCAATCATCCCCAGCCCAGGAAATCATGCTTGATTCATTTCCAGGGAATTACAAGAGCAAGAGAGAGACACATTTGTGAGCTGGTGGACCAAACAGGAGATTTCCTGTCAGCTCTTCTCTGCCTTTGGGGGCCTTTTGGTGTCTTAGTTTACACATTCGCCAAAGGAGTAGAATTATACTTCTTTTTACAGGTAAATATCACAGCATGATCAGTTTTCAGGATGTGCTTCAAGAACCCAGGTGAAATAAAAATGTTTAGGACTCTCTGAATCCCCAGCCCTGTTCTAAGGTGCTACTTCTTCAGCTGAGGAGAGCACTTTTCAGGGTAAAATTCAGGTGAGTGTTGCTCACGCCTGCTGTCTTGAGTACAAATGTGAATGATTGACTGACTGCTTGTTGCCAAACTGGAAATGTTCTGTAGGGATTTACTGGCATGGTATCATTCCTAGAGGAAAAAAATAGAGAGAGAGAAACTTGACTGCACATTAAAAAAATAAATCCGTGTTGTGACTTTTATTTAATTTCTATTTTTTTGGTAATAAAAAGTCGACTTTTTTATTTGAATCTGTCTTTTTTTTAATTTATTGGTCTGAAAGGCATTTCAAAGGTATTATAATAATATATTTGGTGTAATTTAATTGGTGCAACATGCTTTATGGCTCCAGTCAAAATTGGTATTCACTCATTTGATTGGTTTGAGCCCAGAACAGACTACAAGAAGGGAAAAAAAAGCTGGATAGCCACCCAAAGTGTTTGTGTTTTCATTGGAAACTGATTTCTGTTTTGTGTTGTTTTTTGATTATTTTTTTTTGTTTCTGTTTTTATTTTAAGTTAAATAAATGACAATGAACTGAACTGAATTCAGACCTTGCTTCTTTATTTGGTTGTTTTTCTCTTCATTAAACAAGCGACAGAAAGGGTAGAAGTCACAGAAACTCACCCAAGCTGGCTGAAGCACAAAGGGGGAATTTATTAGAAATTCTCAGAAGAGAAAACACAGCTGGTGGAGCAGCTGGCACCAGAATCAGGAGAAGTGGTGGCCTAGAGAAGCATGTGCCTTATGTTCGGTTCCTTGTGCATGGCAGCTGGCTCTTTCTGTAGCCTGGGGAGATGGAATGGCCTAGAAGCTGTACCAAATGGATTGTGTGTCAAGCAACCCCTTTGCCATGCTTAAGTGGACGGAAGGGTCTCTTTTAGGAGAAAACAGAAGGAATGGAACCACTGAGCTCAGGAACTCTTGATTCAGTGTTAGTGTCTGAAGCCACAATACACTTTGTGAAGAAACGACAACTTCATGTGACAGAGTTTTGTTTCTCAGGTACACTTGGATCCATTAACTTGCCAATATTCCTTTCACCCTCTTTCTGAGCCTCATTTTTGGTCAAGCTCTCACCATAAGGCAAAAAGGAAACTTCCAGTGATAGTATTAAGAGTATGAGGTCTTATTAGTGTAGGATTGTAAAGGCAGCAGGCAATTCTTAGTGGCCAGTGCTTATATAATAGGAAGAAATGTGATTGGTTTAGTTGAGATCATGTCTACTCCCTTTAAACCAATCTCAGAATCCAGATGAAGAGATGCTCTAATTGGCTAGGCTGAAGCATGTGTCCACTTTTGTTGTATACTTGAGTGACACTCCCTCAGAATAACAGGATCAGTGAGCTAGCCTATTTCAAAGGAAGGCATGCAGGCATGCAGAAGCTACAAAAAGTAAATGGTGTCAGTTACACTGGGGTGTGGGGGGTGGGATTGCAATTTATTCATCTACAGAACAATATGAAATAATCCTGAACCTTCCAAGTTATTGGCAGATTAAATGAAGTAAAGTACCTAATACAGGGCCTGAGTCAGAAGATTTTTAATTTATACAGATAATATCAGGGAAGACCACAATGTAATACTATATAGAGAGGAGATAATGTTTGCTAGGAAGATTTTAGCTATAAAATCAGCCATAATATCAGAAAATCCAGCTGAAACTTGTTTAAACACTGCAGGGCTTTATTAGCTCACATAAATGGAATTTTACAGATAGAGCAGGTTTCATGGTTTCTAGGTCTTGTGGGAGAAATGGATACGAAACAAGTAAATAATTCTCCCTCCCCCAAAGTACAGATTGTAGTAAGTGCTATGAAAGAAATGATTGGGCACAGAGATAGAGAAATTTGGAAGGAGAAGAGCCCTCATAGGAAGTTTCACAAAAGAGTTTCTAGATCTAGCCAGTGGGATTATGGGTTTTTGAGTCAACGTCTGAAGACTCAGAATGAGCTATAATGAAGAATAAGCAGGCTGGGCAGAGGGAGGGTCATTTGCAAAGGACCAATGATTTTCAAAGGAGATTTGCAGGGTTAAATTCTGGTTTGTTGACATAGAAAGAGAATGGTTCAGGGTGTGTGGTGTTTTGCTAAACATGTGTGGCCACGTTCTATAGTGAATTTGCTGTGATTATTTATGACTTTGGGTCCCCATAATTAGAAATGGCTGCTTCCTTTGACAGGTGGTCCCCAGACGAGATACATCCCAGGATGGGAAATTTGGAATAAGAATATGTTTCCACCCCAGAAATCACTGCCAATTGATTTCAATTTATGGAGAAGGGATGTTTTTAGTTCACAGAATCATGCAAAGTTTGGGGGCCCAGAATTGGGGCAGCAGCGACGACTCTCTGAAGAACAGAAAACACAGAATCTTGTGTTTATGTTTCCAAGCCAGTCCCATTGCATACAGCTGCCTGGTTCCAATAGGACCTTGTGTGGAAAATTGGCAATCAGTTTTTAAAAGCAATTAAAAACTGTGACAGTTATTTTCCCACTGATGAAAATTTTACTTTGCCCATCTCTTTCTGACTGCAAATAGCCACCATGTTCCCACTAACTGGTTTCCCCATATACCATGCTAGTTTTCATGAATTAGTCTGGATAGGTTGTGTCATGTTAAAGTAACAATGAAAGCCTGCAATATCATTGGCACAATAAAATAAATTGGCAGTTATCTTAGTTTTAATGTCCCAATGCAACATTTAGGTTTGAGATTCTGTCAAAATTTTCCAGCTTGAGGTCATTCATTTCTAGTTATAAAAATGAGAGTGACACAGAAACAAGTTCTTATCTACTAGGGGTAAGAACCCATACAGGGGTGTCTCCCATCCTGAACATGTGTCATGTGGATTCAGCTTAGACTCCATGGAATTGGACAGCAACCGGCCAATCCAGAACCCCAGATCCCAGACATAGAACTGACATAGTTCCAGGGAACTATGTCAACAGCACCAGAAACTAAACTCCCCCACTGGGGAGTTTGTATGTCTTTTCATAAATTCCTAATAACGTCCTGGCACCAACTTGCACCAGTTTTGATATAACATCCTGACAATGAGGAAACGGCAACAACTTGATTCTAAGAGCAGGTTGCCCTATCTCATCACCTAATGGTAAGATGAAATCAGAAGACACTTGGTTCTTTGCTCTGTGCAAAAACCAAGATCGCTACCTACAGAATCTATTGTGGGACCAATGAGAAAGATCCTAGCCTAAAGATCCTAAATTTCGGCCTAGGATTTGTACAAAAACCAAGATCACTAATTTCAGAGGTCTGACTTTGACAACTGTTACTGAGCAGAACTTCTGGAATCATAACGAAAGACTCCATCCTAGACTTTGTCCTAGAATCTAAGCAAAAACCAAGACCACTAATTACAGAAGACTGATTACAACAACAGTGATGGAACAGAACTTCTAGAACCATAAAGAAAGACTATCCTGGCCTTTATCCTATGATCAGCACAAATATCAAGATCTCTAGCTACAGAGAAGTGATGTTATCATCCACAACTGGCAGAAAGTTTCCTGGTATCATAAAAAGAACTTGGGGGTATGATAATGAATGTGTATGGATCCTATAGTAGTTCCCATGGCAGTATGCTTCAAGGGCAGAGAAACTGTATCCTAAGAGGCCAAGGAAATTCCCTTTGTAATTTCTCCCAATACTTACTGTGCCTATGCAAAAAAAAAAAAAAAAAAAAAAAAAAAAAAAAAAAAAAAAAAAAAAAAA
Source organism: Crocidura indochinensis (assembly GCA_004027635.1). Taxonomy (NCBI): domain Eukaryota; kingdom Metazoa; phylum Chordata; class Mammalia; order Eulipotyphla; family Soricidae; genus Crocidura; species Crocidura indochinensis. Next base: position 4,019 of record PVKC010041496.1, on the reverse strand, counting down.
GGCAAAAAAACCTTGCCAAACCAGCCCTCCTTCCTTTGTCTTGTTTCTTTTATTTATTTATTCTTTTTCTTTTCTTTTCTTTTCTATTTTTTTCCTTTTTTCTTATTTTGTTATTTTTTTATATTTTTCCTTTTTATTTTTTTTTCACTTTCGTGGTTTTTATATGATGGTGGTTTTAGTAGTTGGGTGCTTTTTTTTTGTAGTTGCTGTCTTGTTTTGTTTTGTTTTGTTTTCCTTCTTTTTTCCTTTTCTTTTAAATTGATATTTATAACCTCTAGATGGAATCCTCTCAGTTTTTTTATTGCTGTTTGTTTCTTTTTTCTTTTTTCCCAACAGAACCACATAACTTGAATCATCTTGATCGGCCTCATGAATTGGGGAGGGGGATGGGGAAACTGGAGGGTACCAGGACCAAACAGTCGTGTGAACGTTGAGTGGAAATAAAAAATTATCAGACTCAAACACCAAACCCAAAGTCAATGACAACAGAATCGATACCCAATCTACAACAAGCTATACACAGAGGGGAGCAGTTACACTAGCAGTTTGGGGGGCAAATGAGGAAGAAATGGGGTGGAGGGAGGATAACACTGGTGGTAAGAATGGCCCTGATTCATTGTCACTATGTACCTTAAATATTACTGTGAAAGATTTGTAATTCACATTGGTCACAATAAAATTATTTTTTGAAAAAATTGAGAGTGGCAGACAAAAATAGAGAGAGAAATAATGAGGAAGAGAGAAAAAAAGAGAGAAATATGGGGCCCGGGAGATAGCATGGAGGTAAGGCGTTTACCTTTCATGCAAAAGGTCATCGGTTCAAATCCTGGTGCCCCATATGGTCCCCCGTGCCTGCCAGGAGCAATTTCTGAGCATGGAGCCAGGAGTAACCCTTGAGCACTGCCGGGTGTGACCCAAAAACCACAAAAAAGAAAGAGAGAGAGAGAGAGAGAGAGAGAGAGAGAGAGAGAGAGAGAGAGAGAGAGAGAAATATGTTGTATAGACCTGGATGTAGGGGATGGAATGATAGTACAACAAACAATAATATAGCAAGTGCATGTGGCCTACATGAGTTTAATCCTCAGCATCCCATATCATCTTCTGAGCACTGTCAGGTGTGACCTATGAGCACAGATCCAGGAATAAACCGTGATCACCGTCAAGTATGACCAAAAAAACCAAAAACTCAAATGTAGACATCATTTTACTTGCATCCTAAGCTTAGTCACCAGGCCTTAAGCCAAATTTCTGTATAGTCTTCAAGTCTTCAAGTATGTAAAAATTAGAAAATAAAATGTAATCATTGGAACTCATAACAATAATTCTGTCATAGTTTATGCCTATGTCATGGGAAGGTACTAGTATAAAGGAACATCATTGTTAGTACTGATCAAATGAGTATAGAGCAGCAGTCAGTGTGCCTGTCTTATATGTCTCATCTCTTATGCTCTTGTTGTTCCAACCCCTCTGTTTTTAATAGATGAGGAAATGGAATATTGAAAATGTATAGTAACATGCCCTGGTTGTTTGTCCTTGTAGAGCAGAACCAATATAAGAGTGACCCATCAAAGTGGGCTGATGTCTTCATGGTTTGGTTGTACCCTTAGAATGATCCTTTCCCAACTCAGATCCTTTATAATTTTTAACCTTATCCTGTAACCATCCTTGTTCAAGTAAATGACATTTTTATCCTTCAGTAACTTAACAGAAATATCAGAAATGAAGACACAAATCCCAGCCAAACACTCCAAATATAGATAGGAGAGCAACTGCCCCCAGTACCTCCCTGAATGGTAGGTTCTAAAATATCCAGTCTCCGCAGACAGAATTAATAGAGTAGACATAAGATTCTTAACTCCACTTAAGAAAAAGGGGATGCAGAGATAAATTTTGCTTCATCCTGAGTGTTCTGAGTTATAGCTCAGATGTCAGATGCAGGCATAGTTGACCTTTGGTATCTGGGTGCCTTCTGCCTGAAACTATGTCACTCACATAAGTTCTCAATAAGGCTCCATAAGCTCTTTCCTCTGCTAAGTACTTCCTAGGACCTTGTTTCCAGAAAACTGTGGAGCTTAAAGCAGCTGCTTGGTGCCATATGGGATTGCAGATGCCAAGTTGTGGGCATGGGTCTGCAGGGGGTCAGTACAGCAGTAACAACTGAGCTCACTCAAAGAGCAGGAAGCTTTGCTAGGTCTTCTCATTCAGACATAGCCCAAATCAGATTTATAGAATACCTCCCCAAGGGTGTGGACTAGCTCATCTTGGAGGCAGCTGGGAAAAAGAAGCTAAAAAGAAAAAAAAAAAAGAGTTGTCCTGAGGAAGTTCTGCATATTGGAATTTGTGAATCACTGAAGCTGAAAACATCTGATTCAGCAGTGCCGAAGGGATTCCAGAAACTCGAGCCACTAGGCATTGGAGCTGGACAAAAGGCTGTGTACACAGAAGTAAAACAGCAGTAGCCCTGAGAACTGGGCCTGCTGGTCAGTTCTCCAAGAGGCTATGGCTGTGGGTTTAACCTTTGTGAAGTGCAGATGGCTGCAGGCTGTGGGTGCTACTCAGACTGGCTCCTCAGAGAGGCAGTTAGTTGGGAGCCATGATGATGGAGGGAAGGAGCATGGAGGGTCAGGAGAAAAGGTCTCTCCTGTATAGTACCAATTCAAACTCAAAGCCAGTTCTTTGGGGATTCAGAAAAGTGAATAATGTTGACCATGAAGCTAAATTGAGACCACTGAAAATATGTTTAACTGAGAAGAGAATTTCAAAATGAAGGAACTGATGAAGGATGCCAATGAGCTCTCCAGTGTGGGTGCATATTACACTGCTGCTTTAACAAGCATTTCCTCTGTCCTGGCCGCTTCTTTTCTGTGTGTATATATATACTCAATACCACCATAATGCTATTATTCAAATTCTTTTTTTGTTGTTGTTGTTCAGCTTAATTGCCAGGCCTAGGAGCAGATTGTCACTGCACACGTGTAGCCTGATTGTCTGACCTTGGAGGGCCCTGGTCCTGCGCAGGTGCATCCTCATTGTTGGGCCTAGGAGCACCCTTCCCCTGATCAGAAGTAGCCTGCTCTTCAAGTTTAGGAGCAACCGAGTCAGTAACAAGTACAGTTTGATGGACCAGCAGGAAATGGGTACAGCCAGATTTTGTTTCTGACTGTATTACGTGTAGTTCCATGCCGGGCATGGAAGTGGCAGAGGTGTAGCCTGATTGCTGGACCTAGAAGAAGGCTTCTAGGAATCTGGCCCCACACATGTGACTGTCAGACATAAGAGTGGCCTGGTCTCTTATTGGTGTTACTAATATCTAGGCCATAAGCAGTTTACCCTGCACAGGTGAAGTCTGTTTGCAGGACCTAGGTTAGGCCTGATTGCCAGGTCTAGGAGCAGCCTGCCTGGGAACAGATTTAGACTGGTTGTGGGAATTTTGAGAGGCCTGGCCCCACACACAGCCAAGTCCCAAGCAGGTATAACATCACAGCCAAGTCTTGGAGGAGCCTGACCCTGCAAGGGTGCAGCCTGATTTCTGGGCCTAGGACTGGCTTGACCCAAAAGAGTTGCAGTCTGGTTACCTGGTCTAAGAGCATCCTGCCTCCCCTCCCACCTCCAGACACACACAGGTATAGACTGTTTACTGGGGCTTAGGAGCTGCCTGGTCATTCACAAGTGCAGCAGACCATCTGGTCAGACACAAGTGCAATCTGATGACATCACGGGAGCATCCTGGACACATACAGGTGATTACCTGATTACTAGGCTAGGAGTAGACTGGCCCACTACTGGTATAGCCTGATTGCTATGCCTAGTACTGTCCAATAGGTGTGGTCAAATGGCCTTTCTGGGAACAGAAAAAGCCTGATTGCTGAGTCTAGAAGTGGCCAGGCTCTGCACAGGAGTAGCCTGATTGCACCTATTCAGGCCAAGTTACTGAAAAGTCACATTCTCTAGGATAGTGATGGCTAACCTTTTTGAGCCTGAGTGCCCAAACTGCCACATAATGCCTAGTCCTCCCAATG
>PVKC010041495.1:0-12135 GCA_004027635.1 Crocidura indochinensis | reverse complement strand
GGAAAAGGTCGAGCAACATAGGCTCTTGTCAGTTTGGCTATAAAGGATGAAGAGAACTTACATGTACAAAACCAGCACAAATCATGACTTCATGGCCATAAAAACATTGATATTTGTTATTGATCTGTGTCTCTGCATTAATTTTTTCTTAGCATTTAGAAAATATTTTAGTTTGCTTTGTTGCAGTTGTTTCTTTGGGGGCCAAACCCAACATGCTCTGGAGCCAGCAAAGTGAGAGCAGGGGGGAAGCCTGGCCTCCTGCATGCAGAGTATTTGCTGGTACTCTGGCCCTTAGGCCTGACTCCCTGTTCCCTTCACCTGCATTTATTATATTATTATTATTGTTATTATTATTAGTTTGGTTTTGGGGTCACACTGGCAGCTCTCAGGGCCTACTCCTGGCTCTATGCTCAGAAATCGCTCCTGGCAGGCTCAGGAGACCTTATAGGATGCTGGGATTAGAACCACCATCCTTCTGCATGCAAGGCAAATGCCCTACCTCCATGCTATCTCTCCAGCCCCTCTTGACCCACATTTTGATGGATTGTACACTGATGGAAGAAGAGCACAGAACAAAAATATGTTTTAAATGCTGTCAGGAAATAAACCCAGGACTTGAAAACATGCGAGGCAAATGCTCTACCACTGGGCTATATTCTCAGCCTGGAAATTATTAATTACATTTGATATTTTATTCTATTTATTTTTGTTCTGGATCCACACTTGGCTTTGATCAGAACTTACTCCTGCCTCTGCACTCTGGGACCACACCTGGCAGTCTTGGGGAATCATTTGGGATGCTGGAGTTCAAACCCAGGTCACTCTGTGAAGGCAAATGCCCTATATGCTGTATTAATTGCTTAAGCTCCTGCTTTTTTATTTTAGGTACCATGATTCTTTTTTCTTGCTTTTTATCAGATCACTGAGAATTACATGGTTACAAGAATATTATTATTGAATTTCTGGCATACATTGTTCCATCACCAGTCACTTCAACAGTGTCCACTACCTTCTACCAATGTCACTAGTTTCCCCCCTGCCTGCCTCTGTGGATGACACTTTTATACCCATTGCATTGTTCGACTGTTACCTTCCCTAACTTTTTCCTTCCCTACCCCTTCCCAACCGAGCTTCCATCTGAGGACCAATTATTTTGCTTTTTGTGTCTTTGCCATTGGGCATTTAATACTCTCCTATGAAGTTTTTTATGTCCCACATATAAGAGAGCTCATTCTGAGTCTATTCTTCTTCCTATGACTGATTTCACTCAACTTCATATTCTCCAGATCCATTCACATTGCAGCAAATTGCATGACTTTATTTTTTCTTACTGTTAAGTAGTAATCTGTTGTGTATGGATGATTACCATAGTTTCTATCCAGTCATCTGTTCATGGGAGTTCACATTGTTTCCATATTTTGGCTACTGTATATAGATCTGCAATGAACATAGGAGTTGTCCTTCAACATTGCAATTGTCTTTTCTGCATTGGCTTTTGGGCCCTTGGGTGTATTCTCAGGAATGAAATTGCTGAATCATATGGAAGTTTAATTCCTAGTTTTTTGAGAAATGTTCATATGTTTATGTGTATATGTACACATTTCATTTCTTTTTTTTTCACATTTCATTTCTTTCATCAATTTTTTTCCTTCAAATTTCCTTGCTTATTTTAGTTTAATTGTTCTATCAAGTGTGATGATAGAGCTATGTTGAAATCTCCAACTATTATTATGTTGTTATCAGTGTTCCTTTAGGTATATTAGTATTTTTCACTCATATTGCTAGTCCCTCATTAGGTGCACATATGTTTTTAGGAGTGTGAGTTCTTCCTGATGTACATAATTCTTGATCATTAAGAATGACTCTATGGGGGCCGGAGACATAGCATGGATGTAAGGCCTTTGCCTTTCATACAGAAAGTCATTGGTTCGAATCCCGGCATCCCATATGGTCCCCTGAGCCTGCCAGGAGCGATTTCTGAGCATAGAGCCAGGAATAACCCCTGAGTGCTGCTGGGTGTGACCCAAAACAAACAAATAAAAAACCCAAATTCTCTAAAAAGAGAATGACTCTATGGGGGCCGGAGAGATAGCATGGAAGTAGGGTGTTTGCCTTGCTTGCAGAAGGACAGTGGTTCGAATCCTGGCATCCCATATCCCGAGGCTGCCAGGAACAATTTCTTAGCATAGAGCCAGGAGTAACCTCTGAGCGCTGCCCGGTGTGACCCCCTCCCCTCAAAATGAATGACTCTAACTCTTATGACATTTTAATTTTTGAAGTCAATGCTGTCTGATACCAGTATGGTCATGCTGGCCTTTTCGAGGGAGGTTATTTGCTTGAAAAATTGTCTTACACCCTTTTAATTGGAGTCTGTGTTTACCCTTGCTGTTCAAATGTGTTTCTTGTTAGCAGCATAAGTTTGGATTCAATTTTCTATTCTTTTTTTTTTTTTTTTTGGTTTTGGGGTCACACCCGCCAGTGCTCAGGGGTTACTCCTGGCTTCATGCTCAGAAATTGCTCCTGGCAGCCACGGGGGACCATATGGGGCGGTGCACTTAGGCCACTGACATTGAGTAAGATTATTATCATGAAGTTTGTGCCATCTTTCTGTTGAATTTTGGCTTGTTTGTGAGATTTGTCTTAAAGTAGCCCCTTAGTTTATGAAATTCCTGAGCTGTATATCTGTAAAGTTCTGTATACTTCCTTCAAGTATGAATGAGTCTGACTGGATAAAGTGTTCTTGGTGAAAGGTTAATTTCTTTGAATTTTTAAAACTAACTCCCATCATTATCTAGGCCCTTAGGGTCTCATATGATAAACCTGCTGTGAATCTTATTGATGCTCCTTTGTGTGTAATTTCCATTTTTGCTCTTGCTTTTGCTTTCAGTATTTTCTATTTATGACTTTTGTCATTCTGATTAGTGTGTGTCTATGAGTGTTTTATTTGGATATCTTTTACCTGCTACCTTTTAGGTCTCTTATCTGGGTGCACATATTCTCAAGCTCTGGGAAATTCTCCACAATGATGTCTTTAACTGTTGCTTCTTCATCAGAGTTGCCTTTCTGTCCCTCTGGGACCCCAATGTTTCTTATGTTGTTACTCTTAATTCATTCCAGACAGCATTCTCTTGTCTGCTGTTAATTTATATTGAGTCTTTTTTTCCATCTTCTGATGTTGCTAGGCAGTTTTCTGCATCTCGTCCTGTGGTTCACTGATTTTGTCCTCAGCCACTGTTACTTTGCTTCTGAGGCCTTTCAGTAAGGTTTTCCTTTCACCGTCTGAAACCTTTAGCTCTGTTATCTCTGTTTGTAGTTTTCTCAATTTTGCTCTCATATCCTCTTGTTTTTTTGACTGTCTATCCCATTATTTCTTTTTTTGTTTTGTTTTGTTTCTTTGGGTCACACCTGGCAGTGCTCAGGGGTTACTCCTGCCTCCATGCTCAGAAATTGCTCCTGGCAGGCACAGGGGACCATATGGGGCACCGGGATTTGAACCCATGACCTTTTGCATGAAAGGCAAACGCCTTACCTCTATGCTATCTCCCGGGCCCCGTATCCCATTATTTCTTTGAGCTCCTTGAAAACCCTTATCAAATAGATCTTTTAACTGGTTGAGTCTTCATCCAACATGGTAAGGTTCTGCAGTACTTTCCCATTGACTTTTGGTGCTAGGAGGTATTTTTTGTGTATTGGTGTGTGGATAGGTGATATGGGTGAGATGGTCATCTGGGATTGAAATGGCCCAATTCTGAGTGCAGCTTCCTTAGAGTTCTCAGGACCCAGAATGGGGCCTACAAAGGCCTACTCAGGGTCTTTGGGAACCTGGCCAGGCTTGCTGATATCTTTGGAAGGATGAAGTGGGGGATCCTGATAGACATTGTGATTTGTGATACTGTTAATAATAGGGTTATAAGCATGCAGTGTTCTGACACCTCCAGAGTTTCCCTTCCTTAATCCCACCCCAGCCTGGACCCCTGCCTTAGTTAGCTCAGTTCTGGAAATCATTTTTCAAATTCTATTGTCTTTGGCCATTTATTACTCCTTCATTATGTTTCTTTATGTCCCACCTACAGCAGGTCATTCTGTATCTGTCTCATTGCCTCACTGACTTCCCTCATCACAATACTCTCCAGACCCAACCACAGAACAAAGTACATGATTTTGTCTTTTTTTTTATGGATGACTAGTATTCCATTGTGTGTGTGTATATATATGTATGTATATATATGTATATATATATATCCAAGTTTCTTTATTCAGTCATCTGCTCTTGGGTTTTTTTTTAGATGTGGGCTGTTTTGAACAACTCTGTGATGGACATAGGAGTGCAGATGTCTTCTCTGAATGGAATTTTTGGGCCTTTGGGGAAGAAGTCAAGTGAAATTCCTGGGTAATATAGAAGCACAATTCTAAGTTTCTTGAGAGTGAAAACAACAAGGTCATTTCTCAAGGTTATTTTTTGAAACAAATTCTGAAGAATAAGAGAATTAGAAGCTGTATAAGACAAGTAGATTACGAATGTTCATAGATGTACAGGACAGAACTTTGTAAATAATCTGGTCTATTATCTCAGCTTTACAGATGTGGAAATTGTAACCAAGAGGTGCTCATTTTTCTTTCTTATATGTCACATTGCATATAAGAAAAAAAACCTTATTTTACCACAGCACTTCAAGCCCTTGCTTGGCTGGTTCTAGTTTATCATTCTCGATTCCTTTCCTGTGGCTAACCCTTTCCTATCCATCAGCTGGTACAACTTCATGCTAACCAGACTGCTGGAAAGCCCAGACCATTCCTTGTTACTATGTGGTAGAGGAGATTTAGAGAAACCAGGGAATTTGACATACACTCATTTCACCCCTAAGCATACCCAGAGGACAGGTGTGTTCTCTCTTTTTACCTGTCCAGACTGTGTATCACTATCCTTCCTGCCAGGGAAGTAGCTCATTTGGTTCTTTGTAGTGACATAAACACACAGATCACATCCCTTAGTAGTTTGTTAAAGTGTAGTCCCATAGTACCTTTGTCATTAATGTGCACACTGGTGATCATTGTCATCTCTCTCATTTTCTCTTTCTCTGTACTTTAGCAGACATATTCCTCTTAGAGGACAGCGAGTATAAGATGGTTTGGGGATCACATGTGGTGCTACTGGGCTTCTTTCTGTAGACCATGTGCTCCAGCCATTGACACTCTCTGTTCCACCCAAGACATGTTTTTTCTGGTGTCACTGATATTGAGTCCTGACTGTACTTCACCTGCAAAATCTACTGTACTTGTTCACTTACTGTACATCTCCTCTAGGTTGTAAGCACCATGAGGGTCAAGGTGGTCAAGATGTGTGTCTCAGCAGTTGTTTTTATATCCTCAATGCCTTGGGTGATGGCAGGAAATGCGCAGTAAATGGCTCATTATCACCCACTGTTGGTCACTCAGCAGTTGGAACCCGAGTCTGTCCAGCCTGCTCATGTGTCTCTCAGCACCACAGATCCTGGTTCTATGGACATGCATCAATTGGAGACATGCTTCTCAGACCATTTTTTTGCTCTTTTTGGTGATACATTTTGGTGATATGATTGTCCTTTGAAAGTTTATGTTTGTTTCTTCCAGTCATCTGCCTTGAGAGAAATCCATTTTATTTCTTTGCATTCCTTTTGTGTTTGTCTTGCTTTATTTATTTATTTATTTATTTATTTATTTATTTATTTATTTATTTTGGTTTTTTGGGCCACACCCAGTGACGCTCAGGGGTTACTCCTGGCTATGCGCTCAGAAGTCGCTCCTGGCAGGCACGGGGGACCATATGGGAACCGGGGGATCGAACCGAGGTCCGTCCTAGGCTAGCGCAGGCAAGGCAGCAGGTACCTTACCTCCTGCGCCACCTCCCGGCTCCCTGTCTTGCTTTATTAACACTGGCCATGATGAAGATGGAGCTGGTAATGGGCCTAGGACAAAGGGAAAAATATAGCTCATTCTCAGTCTGCTCTGGCCACTCTAGCTAGAGGGTCTGGCACCTCCCTGCGCTGTGGTACTCAGGAGAGGAGCACATACTGCCTTGATTTCTCTGGTTCTCATGGCACTCTGTCTTGCCCCTGTGGTAGTGGGGATTGAAAGTTCTTCTGAATGTGGGGGCCATGGGTCCTGAGTGCCACTGATCTCTGAGGATCAGCCAGGCTGTAGCTCTAGTGCTGAGGCCTCATGAGTAAGAGGCTAACACACTTGTGGGCTTTGTAGTAGGATATTTGTCTCGTGTGTGTGTGTGTGTGTGTGTGTGTGTGTGTGTTTCAGGACGAAGATGCTCTGGTCACCGTGCATGGAGTGTTTCTGGCCATGCTAGTGGGACCTTGCATTTCTGAAGCTCGAACCCATGTTTCGCACATGCAGAATTTCCTTTCAGCCTACTGACCCCTAGGACCCTGGTGGGTCAGGCCAATGGTTCATGATGGGACCCTGAGGTTTTCTGGGGTCACCAGGCCCCATACAACCCCCCCACCCCAGTGCATATCAGGGGCATCATAGGCCATGCTTGGTGGTGCTAGGGGAGTCATGCAATGTCTGCTATTGATATGGGGATCACTGCAGGCAAGGCTGTGCCTTAACTCCTGTAGTATCTCCAGCCCCTTAGAATTACATGTATAGAAACCCAAGACTACAGCCTCACCAGTTCCTTGGGATTCCTGGAAAAGTGTAGTAGTGGAATTATCTGAATGTTGTGGGGATTGAAACCAGGGTTCCCCTTCTTATCTCAACTGTCTTTCTCCACAGCCAGCGCCCACCCAAGGGGTGTCTGGAGGAGCCTCCTGTATATATTGGAAGGGTCATGGGGTCCAGTATGGAAACGTGTCATTGCACATATGCACTGTGTAGGCTCCAGCTCTGTGTGGTCAGTAGCTGGTGCCCTTTGCACTTCCCAGATGCTGTTGGTGGGCTGGCATTGAGCAAAGTGAGAGAGCTCCATAGAAGCATGAACAGTGAATGGATAGCAATATTCTCAGTCTCTTCTTCCCCAAACACAAATTTGGGTCTAGAGTGTGGGGCTTTCCTGCGTGTGATTTGCACCCTCTTCCCAAGCCGGGCATGATTTACTCTGCTGCCAGCCCAGATGGATGGGCCACGGTGCCAGGGAGCACGGGGCTAGCTGTTAGCTCCTTGAATTACGGGCTGGCGGTGCCCTGTCAGCGTTAACCAGGAGAGACCAGTGATAAATTCCCCCTTTCCAGGAGTTCTGGGGACAGGGAGGGAAGAGGGTTAGTTTCCTGTATTCGAAGTCCTTCTAAATCACGGTGTTGACATTTTATTTAGAAAAATGCCACATTGCCTATGTCTGTAGGATCTGCATCCTCCATATATTTTTTTTCTTTTCTGCATCCTTTGAGCCACTTTTGTCCCCCATTTGTCTTAGGGTACATGGATGGTTGCTGGTGGGGAGGGTGCTGCAGATCTGCAGCCGTATGTGTTGGCATGTACTAGTGCCTGCAGGGTGGGGCTTCCTGCAGTGTGAGTGTGGGATGTCACATCAATCTTGCTCTTGCTATTCAACCAAGAATCTTCTGCAGGGCATCACTGGAGGGACAACTGTGGGCTTGCTGGAATCCTCAGTTGACTACTTGCAAGGCACACAAATGCCTCAATTTCCCCATATGCCAAGTAAGGATAAGTGTTTCTAAGTGTCTAGTGGGTGATGACAGATGCACAGGGAGAGAATGAGTGAGAATGTGAACATCTCTACCTTCTGCTAGTTTGTCAGTTTGGGGTGGGAATGAGCTCAAGGTCCAAACCCGTTGGGGTCCCTCTGTGTTAATTTGCCTTTTAGCTTGTTTGGACGCCACACACAGCTGTGATCAGGGGCTACCCCTGGCTCTGTGCTCAGAGCTCACTCCTGGTTCTATGCTCAGTAATCTCTCATGGCAGGACTTGGGTGACATAGGGGGATGAAACCCATATGTGCAAGGCAAGTTCCTTAACTCCTTAACTCTAGTCCCCAGTCACCTTTTTCTTAAATCAGTCTCTTCCAGAAGTTTTATGCATGTGTGTGTTTGTGTTTACTCATGCATACGTGTGTGTATGTGTGCACAAGTGTATATGTGTGGGTTGAAAGCAGGGGCTTCTTAAAGTTTTCAACCCTTTTTGCTTGAGAAATCTTTCTGTGAACAAGGTATATAGGTATATATAATGCGAATGCAAATCAAACCTTTACTGATAACAAATCATGCATTTATTTCAGAACAAATCTTTAAGATTTTTTTCATGACTCTACCCTACCCCCTATGAGATTGTGACCTCCCAGCTAAGAAGAGTGGTCTTAAAGCAGTGCCATAAATGTGTATGTGCAAATTTATAGCCAGAGATGCCTCTTTGAAGCAAACGTCCAGCTGAGACTCGAAATTTACTTACATACTCTTTCATGTATTTATTTCTGTGTCTAGCAATGGGGGGAGAGAGACGAATCAGATAAAATACTATCATTTCAGACTTGTCTGCTCCAAGTGATGCTTCCCTTTTGATGTTTAGCCAAGGAGTACCGCTTATCCCCACATAATTCAGCAATTACGGGCCGTTCAGTTTCTCTCTGCTTCTTTCCTTATGCTCCTGCTTTTGATTTGAATTCCTTCTAGGGACTGTGAAAAACGGGCCTTCAGGATATCTGACAAAAACCCTTAAAGACCCCCTGGGCATTTCTAAATTGAATTATAAAGTAAACACTATTTTTCAAATAATGTACATAATGAGTCTGTATGTTTAAGTTGCAAAAACAAAATACTAGTGACATTAACAAAACTCTGCCCCACCCTCTCATGATACAGGCATTTAGAATTATAATAATGTTCTTATCATTGCAGTTACTTAGGGAATTTCTAAAGTCTGGGTTTCAATTAGAGCGTCATAAATTCTGACTGTAATTCAGATGGTTAATATTTACATTAAACATAATGGATGGAACTCTGCAGTTCACACAAGATGGTAGCCTGACAAAGAACCTGGGTTCCATGGCTTCAGGCGAAATCATTATTGCCTTTGATGAGGTTCCTGGCAGAGTTATAGGCTGCCTGGAATTAGAAGTGTCTGCATGAGGCTCGACTTTTCTCACTGGGTCTCTTGTGGAATTGGGAAACTCTAAAGAGGTGTACAGGATCTGTATTTTTCATACGTGCGCCGAACTGTGGGTGTTCATATAACCCGCTTAGGCTGACTGATGACTCTGCAGGTAGGCAGGGCCTGTACTACTTCTTTGTGAAAGGTCTGGGGCCACTGGAGCTCCCTGACATGGGAACCCCTGAGGGTGCACAGCTTTTCTGAAGGTCTGTGCGACTCTGGCCCCTCTCCTTAGGTGACAGACAGACTAGACTAATGGATGATCTTGTTGGCATGCTTATCTTAAAAAAAACATCATTTTCTGAATTTTTCTCTTTCTTTTCTAAATAATAGTGGTTGAGTTGAAAATCTGGTTCCAATCAGAGCAAGCAAATATAAGGAAACGCAGACTAAATGTGTTTAAAATAGGAAAGTCAAGATGCTGCAGGAAAGCACTTGTCTTCACTCATCCCTTAGGCCTGGATTCCGAGAGGACAGTTGAGGTGGATGGACAGTTTTGGGAGGACACACTCAGTCCCATACTCCACTCTCTCCCATGTTCGCATCCTGCACTTGCCATTCAGAGTAGGACTTTCAGGCTTTCATCTCAGAGGAAACCTTCTTTGAATATAAAGTCCTTTGTTTTCTTCCTGGGTGGAGAGAGAGTAGACTGGGTAAGACTCTTGCCTTACAAGTGACTGATCTCTGGAACCTCATATGATGGCCTGATCTCAGTCTGAAGTGATCACCGAGTCCATCTGGTCGTGACCCAAAAACAACAAGAATTAATCTTTCCTCATTTCGGAGCCAATAAATGTTCATTTAAAACATTTTAGAAAAAACTGAAAAACTTTTAGAGGATATTTAAATACTCCAACTAGAAATAATATTTTGGTTTATTATACATATTATAGATATTTTTATCTAATACAGTGATTGCTTCCCATATATTCATATTTATTTGGAAATTTCTTCTGAATGGCAGTATAATATTGTAGGTATTTACTATGGTTTATTAGGCTATTTGCCTGCCAACTGTTCATATTTCTTACAATTTTCAAGAACAACTTAGTAGATTAGTATATAATCTCATCTTTCCTTCCTTCCTTCTTTCCTTCCTTCCTTCCTTCCTTCCTTCCTTCCTTCCTTCCTTCCTTCCTTCCTTCCTTCCTTCCTTCCTTCCTTCCTTCTCCCTTCCTCCCTTCCTTCCTCCCTTCCTTTTTCCCTCCTTTCCTCCTTCCCTTCCCCTCCCCATGGTGTTCAGAATTTACTCCTGACTCTATGCTATGGATTCACTCTTGATGATGCTTAGTGGGGTCTTATGTATTCTGGGGATCAATCCTACGTCAGTTACATGCAAAACAGATAGATGTCTTAATCCCTTTCCTATCTCTCTGGCTCCCAAATTTCATTTTCTTCCTAGTGGTCCAATTCCTGATTATATTTTTTAAACTGAACATGTAACAGGGAATCAATTCTAGGTCAGAGGTCACCCTGCCACCCACACTGAGCTTACTAGAAAGTTGGTTTTTTATTTCTGGCCTTAGAAACTTCTCTCAGGCTCCACTGGTGAGCACAGGATTCTGCCCCCTGATGTGTGAGCAAACCTGCCCATAGCCCCCCCATGGTTTTACACAATTGCAAAAGATTAGCTCTTCAGAAGCCAAGGCCTAGCAGCATGTTGCTGCTACACAGAGATCTTTATATTGTAGTTTCTGCCTCCTTTCAAAAACCTTCTTTTTCTCACACAGGGAAAATCAAAGGCCAATGGGCTGGGCAGCTCTGTATAGAGCACCTGCCTTTCATGTGAGAGGCCGTGGGTTGGATCCCTAGCACTGCAAAAGCAAAAACAACACAATTCTTTTTGTGGAGGCTACACCTGGTGGGGCTTAGGGTTTACTCCTGGCTCTGTGCTCGAGGATCATTCTAAGGAATGCTCAGGTGACCATGTGTGATGCTAGAAATTAAACCCAGGTCAGTTGTAATCAAAGCAAGTGATTTCTCTACTGTATTATCTTTTTGACTCAAGATGAAAACTTTAAAAACTGCTTCATGGAAGCTGGAGTGCTAGTACTCCAGGTAAGGCACTTTACTTGTATACAGCTAACCCAGATTGCATCACTGCCACCTCATCTTGCCCTCTGGAGCACTGCCACGAGTAGCCCCTGAGTACCACTGGGTGTTGCCCCAGAAAATAAAACCAAACCCAAAAAATGCTGCTTAGCTGCTTTGGGGTCTCTGCTGATCTCTGTTGCAGGTGTGTGAATATCCTGATGGAACCAAGTCTCTGAAACTAGGCGATTTTGGGCTGGCCACCGTGGTCGAGGGCCCTCTCTACACTGTCTGTGGCACCCCAACCTACGTGGCTCCGGAAATCATCGCTGAAACTGGGTGAGGCCCTGATGGTTTGAGTTGGGGCTTCCAGGTTGGAGGAGGCTGGATTTTATGTCTTTTGCTATGAGTTCTTAGGTGCCCTGGCAGGAGCTGGTGATTCATCCCCCTCCATGAAAGGAGTGGTCAGTCAGGCCCCAGCAAGGCTGTCAGTCAAGGAGGGAATGTGGCTGGGTTCTGGGGTCACTGTGTCACCCTGCATACCCCTTTGTTTTTCCAGCTATGGCCTGAAGGTGGACATTTGGGCGGCTGGTGTGATCACGTACATTCTTCTCTGTGGTTTCCCACCATTCCGAAGGTTAGTGTCCGGAAGGGCCCTAAGTGTGGATTCTGCCCCTTGGACTGAGGGGTGTCATACCATGACTGGCATTGGTGCCAGTGTTTGTTCAGTGAGCATGTCAGTTCCACATTTAATCTTTGCCTCACCTCGTTTGACATGAGGCCATGTTGTTGTTTCATGCCTGTGGTCTTCCTGAAAACAGACACAGGGGACTCTGGCTTTACATTTTTCCTCTTTTCCCTGGGAAGCGAGATGTCAAGATCATAAGCCAGCAGTTGGATCCTTCTGGCAAACCTATTTCCAATTCTTGGGAGGTTGGTGGGCATACTTGGCTGTGCTCAGAAATTGCTCTTAGCTCTGTGCTCATGGATCACCATGGAGATTCTTGGGGA
>PVKC010041494.1:0-11982 GCA_004027635.1 Crocidura indochinensis | reverse complement strand
ATCATGTGCTCCATGTTTTTGCTCATTCCCTAAGCCGAACTCTAGGAAACCATGGTTCCAAAGGTTCTGCTCAGTCTCTGTTGTCAGAATTGGGCCTCTGTACTAAGAAATATTGATTTTTGTCAGAGACCTGAGCTATAGCCTAGGGTAGGGTTTTTCTCAATGGTCTCAAGGTAAGCTCTGCCCAGACACGGCTGTCCACGTCAGTTTTCTGCAGTTAGTGTTTTATTTTTCATAGTTCAAAGGACTATATATCTTCTGATCTCCACTTAGTTTCAGGTGATATGGTAGGATCTCCCAGTCTTAAGTCAAGTTGTCATTTCCTCGAAGTCCTCGTCATATTAACACTGGCACAAGTATAACTCCCAATGGAGCTTAGTTCCTGGTGTTGTCGCAGGGAGTTGTCTCAGTTCTATGTCTGGGATATGGGATTTGAGAATGAACTAACACTGTCCAATTTCATGGACAACTCTTTTCTACAATTTGTATACTGTAGGATCATGAGTAAGTTATTTAAATAAATTCTTCTTCAAAACCGGAGGGATAGCACAGTGCTAGGGCATTTGCCTTGCATGCAGAAGGATGATGGTTTGAATCCCGGATCCCATATGGTCCCCTGAGCCCGTCAGGAGCGACTTCTGAGCGTAGAGCCAGGAGTAACCCCTAAGCACTGCCAGGTGTGACCCAAAAACAAACAAACAAACAAATAAAATGAATCCCTAAAACATTAACATAAACAGTTTGTAAGTCAATGTTGCTCATTTAAAATGAATTAAATCATGGGAGGGGGTGGAGGGAGATGGGGGACATTGGTGATGGGAATGTTGTACTGGTGAATGGGGCTGTTCTTTTTATGACTAAAACCCAACCACGATCATGTTTGTAAGCAAGATGTTTAAATAAAGATATTACAAATTTAAAACATTTAAAAAATAAAAATTAAAAAGAGTATTTTTTCTATTTTTTATAAAATATATAGACACTAGTATGTTGTATATGTGCATATTATCTATATATATACATGTATCTGTATTGTGGAAAACCATGTATGGCAGTGGTACTCAAACTACGGCCCAGGGACCACATATTGTATTTGTTCGTTTTGTTTCTTCACATCAAAATAAGATGTATGCAATGTGCATAGGAATTTGTTCATAATTTTTGCTTTTACTATAGTCTGGCCCTCCAATGGTCTGATGGACAGTGAACTGGGCTCCTGTTTAAAAAGTCTGAGAACCCCTGATACATGGTCGTTAAATATATCTTATTCTTGATATTAAATTTGTTTTTACATAAATGTAACACTATCGACAATGTAAAATTAGATTTTTTAGATATCAACAGAAGTGTAACCAACATCATTCACAATAGTAATAATAGCAAGAGAAAGAAAGAGAGCTCATCACTCAAATCTCAGGACACATAAAATGACCGTATTAGAATTCCAGTCAATGATTATAATAATTCCAAAAGTCATATAAGAAAAAATGGTTATGGGGGCTGGGTGGTGGCGCTGGAGGTAAGGTGCCTGCCTTGCCAGCGCTAACCTAGGACGGACCACAGTTCGATCCCCCGGTTCCCCATATGGTCCCCCCTTCCTGCCAGGAGCGACTTCTGAGCGAATAACCAGGAGTAACCTCTGAGCGTCACCGGGTGTGACCCAAAAAACAAATAAAAAAAAAAAAGAAAGAAAGAAAAAGAAAAAATGGTTATAAATGAATGTTAAATTAATTCCTGCTTTGATTTATATTACTATGTCTGAAGATAGTATCAAATCAAGAGGATCATATAGATCCATATAGATTGTTATTGATCCTTATATATCCTCTTAAAGATCATTTTAAAATATAAATATGTCTAAAAGGTATAATAAAATCATCTTAAGTATCACTACTACTTTTCAAAGTTTTCATTATGATTTCAAGGTAGAAAAATATTTTATACTTCATAGTTGAAGAACATTTATTATAAATGTAATATATTAATATCAATCATTTTAAGATTATTTCATCTAATATTTGCCTTTCAAATAAATTTAAAATAATTATTTAAAATTTATTAAAATAATTATCTTAATGATAATTATTCTAATCACAGGGTAAAACATTTTTAGCTCTATAATAATACGCTTCATATAATTCTAATCAGCTTGTTTTACTAATTATACTAATATTAGAATGCTGTGAAATATTAAATTGACAGATCCCAGAAGACTAAGAATTATTTTTAATGTTTTTGGGGGGTTAAGGCATTATTTACGCTTTCACAGGTTTTCTAGAAAGTGAAAGTGAACATGTATGAATTCTTCACAGTTGATCTGTTTTTAATACTTACTAAAAATCTCTTATTCTTTGAGTCACAATTTATTTCCATGAAAACAAATCATCATCACTTATAATACAATCACTAAAAGGTCAATTATCAAATTTAAATTATCAAATTTAAAATGGCATCCTATACTCTTCTATTTGTTCTGTCACAGCTTTACCCTGCTTATTCATTGTTCTCTAAAATTTATAGATGTATTCAATCTTATATATATAGTTTCATAGGATATTGGTGATTTGGACAATAACTGGATATAGGTGGTTCAATTATTTTATAAATATAGAACATTTATACATTTTACTATTTGTCAAAGGCAAAAATTATTGAAATTTCAGGGACCCGGGAGATAGCATGGAGGTAAGGCATTTGCCTTTCATGCAAAAGGTCATCGGTTCGAATCCCGGTGCCCCATATGGACCACCGTGCCTGCCAGGAGCAATTTCTGAGCATGGAGCCAGGAGTAACCGCTGAGCACTGCCGGGTGTGACCCAAAAACCAAAAAAAAAATAATAATAAATAAATTTCAATATAATCTTTTTCCTGTGTCTTTACTTCAACATAAGTTTTAAGAGCATCTGTGTGTCTTTGGGTTCATTGGCAATGGGTATGTCTGTTTCCCTGCATAGGTGCATATTTGTCATTAATTTGCCAATTTTGTGTATGAGTAATGAGAAGTAATGTTTAGTGAGGGCAGTCAAAACAAATAAGGGCAGTCAGAAATCAAGGCCTCACCAATATAAGATGACCATAATTGGTTTACAGATTTTAAAAATCCTTAACTGTGAAATTTAAACTACCATATATGACATAAATAATTTACAGGACCATAATTATTTTTCAGGAAAACCATGAGACAACTATTTAATATAAAAAACCTTTTTTTTTACCTTAAGATACATTTCTGAAAAGAATTGTGTCTGTATTTTCATTTTTATTAACATTTACACAGGCCATTCTATTTGCTGATTCATATTTGCCACCTGAAGATTTTGAAATCTCTCTTCGATCTTTGTAAACATTAGTCACTAAATAAAGATTGGTTAATATCCATACAAACCAATGAAAAGGATAACCTATATACATATGGGAGGCAAAGCACATTTTAGGTAACTATATAGACTTTTCAATTATGTTAAAACTTTTTATGTAAAGAACAATATCTTCTAAACCATTTTCCTTCTCTATAAACTTCTTTAATAGCATTCTTTTTAGATTTAAATTACTTTCAAACTTCATTACTGGCCCTGCATACACTTTCAAAAATCTGTTAATTCAAAGGAAGCACTCAAGCATCCCTTTATGTCTCAAGGATCAGAATATCTTGTGAGAAACAATAAGTGGTTTTGTCAGGTAGTGAATGAGGAAGAAAATTCTGCTGTAAGGAATAAACCATATCCAATTTTAACATGCAAAAGAACATTTCTTTAACATGCACTTGATTTAAAATGCAATCACAATCTTGAAGACCTTTAAAAGTTAAGACGTCTCTTCTAGAAAGGTTATGTATATCCAGAAGGGGACATTACTGATCACAATTGATCTTTTATCCAAAAAATTTCGAATCAAAACAAATAAACAGAAAGACAACACGGAAATGAAGGTACCATATAAAAATATTTAACCCAGTTTTCAACACTCTATTCACATCTGGAATGAATAATCATTTACTCCATTTATTATGTCTATTACAGCATCTCTGGCCTCTACCTAACAGATGCCAGCAGAACCTATCTTAGCACTAAACACTCCACTCACACTTTGGTCGGCAGTTATACTTAAAATGCTATCAAATGTCCACTAAAGGAAATTTTTCAATCCTTTTACCTAACCTAGGAACCACTGCTTTAGTTCTTATTTCTTAGATTTGGAGGCAAGCAATTATAGAAGAAAGAAGAATGTAGCACAGTTGAAAATAGAAATAATGCAAGAACAACTGCTATAAACTAATTCGCTTATTATAAGCTTCTCAATGGTAAATTTAATACAGTACACAAGAAACAATTTGTCTGCTTTTTAAGTTAGCATTTTTCTTATATTTGTATCAGTAACTAAGAAATGTTTCCAATTCAATGCCATGACAATTATTCCTTTCACTGTCTTCTAAAAAAGAGTATAATTCAGTGATAAAATAAACTCTGTGTTTTGAGATCAGGTAGCCCAAATTAAAATTCACTATTATTATTCTAAAAGATTGCAAATTGTAATTAAATTACTTAAATTTCTGCCACATCTTGTCTAACAATAAAAGGTAGAAAATAATTTTTCTTCATATTATTTGTGGAAATTAAATGAGATAACATCTCTAAAGAACATAGCATATGCTAGATGATAAATCTGCTATTTTTTATTAAACATTAAAACATACAAATGAGTTTTCTTTTTTATCTTTTAAATAGCATTTGTTTCTTCTAGCTTTTTTTATTTTTTGCTTTTTGGATCACACTCAGTGACACTCAGGGGTTACTCCTGACTATGCTTTCAGAAATTGCTCCTGGGTTAGGAGGACCATATAGGATTGGTGGGGGGTAGGGGGGGATAGAACCTTGGTTTATCCAAGTTAGCGCATGTAAGACTGATGCCTTACTGATTGAGCCACAGCTCCGGCTCCTCCTTCTAGCTTTTAAATATTTTTGTTAACACTAGTCAGTTGAAATATCAAGAGTTTTCTAAAATTGGACATTTATGCATTTCCAGGAAAGTAATGAGTGAACAAAGAGTAAGCATATTATTAAGAGTTTGAATTTTTCACCTATAAAAATCTGGATGCATTCATATTCAAAATAAATAATGAGAACATTTTATTTCATTTTCTATTCATATTACATATATAGCCTAGTTATAGACTAACTACCATCTCTTTTTTGCTTTTATTTATGCTTTTTATATTAACATTGATTTATAAGAGTGCAAATGTCATACTCTTTTAAAAAATTATATGTTATTATATTACAACCACCAGTTATCAAACTTCCAACAGACGTATATATTGAATTTACTATAAAACCATTTATTATAAAGCATCTCTAAGCAGCTGTTCTAAAAATAGTGAAAATGCATTCTTTATCTTTTTGGGGTTTTTTTGTTTGTTTGTTTTGTTTTGTTTTGGGTTTTGAGTCACACCCGGCCCTCAGGATTTACTCCTGGTCTGAGCTCAGAAGTCGATTCTGGCTGGTGTAGGCACCATATGGGATGCAAGGATTCAAACCATCCTTTATTCTGAATCGACTGCATGTAAGGCAAACATCCTACTGCTGTGCTATCTCTCTGGCCTGAAACATATATTCTTAAGATTATCTAGTGTTCAGTGGGATTCAATGAAGGAATGTTTTTTCAGGAGAGAGATAAACATGGAATGTCTGAATTATTCATAAGATTTGCTAAATAATATGATAAAAACTAAATGGTATGATGTTTAACTGGCATGAGAAGGAATTAGATACAAATACAAAGAAGTGAAAAAAGAGATTTAGAAACATATATGTTAGAGGAAAGTGGGTCCCTAGACACATGTGATAATTTTAAGGATGCAAAACAGTGCCTTAGATGGAACATAACATCTTGTATGTTCTGTATGTACTAGACTATTTTATCTCTCTTTGACTAGTAATATATTAAATTTAAGTATTCATTAAAAAATACCGGTACAGAGGCCGGAGCAATAGCAAAGTGGTAGGGCGTTTGCCTTGCTTGCAGATGACCTCGGTTCGATCCCCAGCATCCCATAAGATCCTCCAAGCCAGGAGCGATTTCTAAGTGCATAGCCAGGAGTAATCCCTGAGAGTCACTGAATGTGAATAAAAAAACAAAACAAAACAAACAAACAAGAACCAGTACAGTTCTGCATCAAGTTGTGCATCATCTTTTTTTAAAAACTTTATTTATTGAATGATTGATTGTGTTTTAGGCCACACCCAGCGGCACTAAGGCTCTGCACTCAGAAATTGCCCCTTGCAGGTTGTGGGGAGCATAGGAGTCAAACAGGGTCCCTCCCAGATCACTCGCATGCAAGACAAACGCCCTACTACTGTGCTATTTCTTCAGCTACTGTGCATCATCTGAAAACTAACTTCCACGATAGAACCAGAAAAAAGGCAGAATGATAAAGAAAAGACGACTGCGCATTAAAAGTTCTATTTGGTTAATAATTTCAGGGAATCTATGTACAAATTTTATATAAAATGATAAAAATGTATTCAAAACCCGAAAGTTGTGCAATTTCACCTTATTTTCAACCAGAGCAGTAAAAAAAATGTTGCAATTACTTATTAATGTGCAAACCATTATTTACTTCATTAGACCAATTTTTTGATCTTTGCTTTTCCTATGGTTTTGCTTTCAAATCTTGGCTTTTTGGTCACAGAGAAATAATTTGCTTAATCTACCCAGGTTTATAAAATATTCTCCCAAATCAGTCACAGAAAAGAGATCCCTGGGCTAAGAATATACACACATATATTTTCACATGCAAGCATGGAT
Source organism: Crocidura indochinensis (assembly GCA_004027635.1). Lineage (NCBI taxonomy): Eukaryota > Metazoa > Chordata > Mammalia > Eulipotyphla > Soricidae > Crocidura > Crocidura indochinensis. Next base: position 5,178 of record PVKC010041494.1, on the reverse strand, counting down.
GTGAAGGCAACATCTTGAAATTTTGATTTTCAGCTATTAACCCAGCTGTGTATTTAACAGTACTCAGGGGAATGAGCAAGCTTGATGTTTTATGCAAACCTTCTAGTTGAAAAAATATGATCACTTCATATAATATTACAAAGCAATAAAATTAAAAGAAGTTCCTAGGAAGAGTTCTATCTATTCATAGATAATTCAGAAAGGGGAGTTAGGTATTTACTAATGTAATTGAAGTATAGCATAAAAATATCTAGGTCTACTATTTTTATTAAAATCATTTAGACTATGAAACTCAATTGATAAAAACTTGACTATAAAGTATATTCAACATGACTGCAAATAACCAAATAAAATACTTTTATATAATTCTATAATTTATAATTTGAAATGACATTATATACAGATTTCCACAATAATAGTATAAAATAACATTGAATTTATTGAATTTATTTATTTATTTATAATCATGGCTTTTTACTACAGCTCTGGCCCCAAGAGCTTATTTACTTTTATCATAATTTACTTTCATCAAAATTTTAGGATGACATTATTTTAAAAGTCACCTAAGACTAATGAAGACTAATCTAAATTCTCCAGGATATTTATTGTAATAAAATTGCTTTTTTTTTCATACTAAATTCATTCTGCGGCCTTAGTATCTAATAGTATATATATTTGGACTTGATGACTTTAAAAAGTAAGTATAGTTGAATGCAATCATGAGGGTATAGCTTCCATGATGAGTCATACCATTATAAGTGGATAAAGTTACCAAGTTACTTGCTTTCACTTGCTTAGTCACCATCCATCTCTTTGTAATTCTCGTTTTCCCTCTTTCACTTTATTTCTCTCACTCGGGTTCTTCTTCCTCAAGTCTTTCTCTATATTTCTCCTTCCCTATACCCTCAAACATCTTAAATAAATAAACAAATAAGTAAATAAAAAGAGAAAGTCTAAAAGAATAGAACTTGGCAATAAGTATACCTATATCTAATAATTATTGACTTATCTGAATTCTTCTGAAGTGTTTGTTTATTAAGCTACAAGTTTATGCTTATTTCATTAGAACAGACTGAAGTTAGACGATTACTTCAATTTAAATAATAGTTCAAATGTACAAAGATAATTTGAACCCTAAGAAAGAAGATATTCTGTAGCTTATTCATAGTGACAGTAAGTGAGGACAAGCATATGGAATAATTCTAGTGAAATGGAAAAGTGGCAAATTCAAAATTTCAACCAAATAAGATGAGGTGTAAAACTTATAACAGATAAGAAAAAACATCTATGTATTTGAATGATCTAGTTTTTTTGGTGAAGGTGAAAAGCATATAAAAATTTATACTGGATATATTGATTTCATAAATTTAGCTCAATTTCCTCACTGAGTAAACAGCAATGACACCATCCAAACATGTAAATCACAAGAAATTATCCTAGGAGTTAGGATGATTGAAATCAGAAGCTAAAATAATAATAATATAATAATAATAAAATAGTAACAGTAATAAAATGGATATTTTAACTTATTAGAAAATGGTTCCTCAAAATTTAAATTCTGAGAGAATTCCCAAATATAATATATTCTTTTCTAAATTCCTAATCTTATCTTAGACCCTTATTTTTACTTATTTTTATTATAATAATAATTTTTATTTTTGACCAAAGTGGATTACATATCTTTCACAGTAATATTTTAGGTACATATTGACATTAACAAAGGAATTCCCACCACCAAAGTTATCCACCCTCCACCCCTATTCCCAGCATGCATCTCATATCCCTCTCCCTTACCCACCAGGCTGCTAGTATAAGTGGTCCCCTCTGTGTCTAGCTTGTTGTAAATTGGGTGTCGATTCTGTTGTCATTGCCTTTGGTGTGGTGCTTAAGTCCAATCATTTTTATTACTACTTAGTGATCATACAACTGTTTGGTCTTGGTACCCTCTATTATTTCCCCCTTAGACCCTTATTTTTATACAAGATAAAAACCACATCTAACATCTAGAATTCTGCAGATTTTCAACTACACGTGAGAAAGATACATTAAATAAATACTAGGTCAAATTTTACAAAAATATTAACTAAAAAGATCCAATTGAGAACAGACATGATATATAAGGGATATACAATACAAAAATTTTATCCTCTTGTAATATACAATCTATATAAGGAAAATAACCTCAAGTATAGAAAACAACTGACAATAAATCTTTATTTTTCTGATCATTTTGAATGATAAAATTATAGTAGAAAAAGGAAGCTCAATAAATATTCGCAAGAGAAGAAGAAAATATTTTTCAAAGCTGTGTTGTACTTGGTGCCAACATAACAGACTTGTATCATGCTTTTTCTGATGAAGTGAGATCATCAACAGTTCTGTTCAAACAGTAAGCAGGAGAAAAACAAAACCCTATTTCATATATCAAATGGCTTTTTTGTCAAGTTGATGCCTTAAAATCATATAAACATTGATTTATGTATTTCAATTCCTTTCAGATAATATTAATCACAAGAAAACAAATGACACTGAAAAATACCCCCTTTATTGCCATTTTTTTCTTCTTTCTTAAGAAATTATTCTGGGAAGTGACTTATTTAAAAGCAGGACTGAGGCTATAGTGCTAATCTTTCAAACATCTATGGTAATCTTTATATACATTATTTCACCACAATCCTTTAGGGTGTTTTAAGAATAAGGAATATAATGCAATTAATATCCCATCTTATGCATTTAACTAGAACCATGATCATGAAACTATATTTACTTAAATAGATCTATTAAGGGGTGATATATCAAAGCATACACATTTATGAATCCAGGTGGATAAGTCAGAATAGTGACTTCCCTTTTATGTCTACTTAATATATTTAAATATGTCAGTAACAAAAATTAATATTTATTGAATACTGACTATGCATTAGATACTAGTTTATATTCTTCACTAAGTCCTATTTTAACCTTCACTGGAATCCTATTATATAAGTTGAAAAATCTTGATCTAGGGTCTCAGAGCTAGTCAGAAATGGATCCCAAAAGTGCACCAATAAATAGTATGGCTTTAGAGTTCATATTCTTAAACAGTTTATTTACTGCAATTATCCTGGCAGCATATTATAATCATCTGCTCATTTGATCTGCCTGACCTGAGTATGTACTTCTATTTTTTTTGCTCTGACATAGACTCATGTTTAGACATATGTACCAAGATTTTAGTGTTTGAGAGGGACAAAGTTTAATGGTTTGCAATAAGATTTATTTTTTAATTCTAGAGAGAAGCATGTAGCTACAAGATGAACATATTTATAACACTTAAGTAGACAATAATTTGGATTATCAGACTTTGCTATTCATACTGGTAGGAAATCATAAGAATTGATGATAAAATGAAACAAAAGATTGCAGATTAAAGTGGTTTTAGAAAGAAAAGTGAGTTTGTGGAGTCTAATCAAGTCAAAGTAGAGAAGACAATAAAAGTTGATGCTGTGAAAATGGTTACTAATTTTATATCTACTAATATCATACTTTTCAGGCGGTTTTATTTTTATTTATTTTTGTTTTGTGTTGTTTTGTTTTTGGGTCATACCTGGTGGCACTCATGATTTACTCCTGGCTCTGTACTTAGAAGTCACTCCTGGCAGGCTTGGGGGACCATACGGGATGCCAGGATTAGAACTAGTCTCTTTCCTGTATTAACTGCGTACAAGGCAGCTTTTGTTAGGTAATTCTCTTTAGAAGTCTGTCTTGACTAGATATGTCTAGATATTTTTTAAATATGGATAAAGGAGCTAAAATATATTCAAGAGAAGGGGTGCACCAAAATAAGGATATGTAAGAACACTATTGCTGGAAAGAAAGTGAAGAATCAGGGACACATGTCAGAATCCAAACAATACACTGTCACTACACTACCAAGTGAAGTGTAGTTCTGTGGTATTTCAGGACAGTTGAAACTACTCTGTTGGTTCTTGAACCTCCAGTGCCCACCTGAGCATTAAGCAATGGAACCTACTATTGAACTTTCTGTCATGGTTGACTGTATGTCTGCAAGAATGTCCAGATTCCCAGAAGACATCTCATAAGCTCTACTCTCCCATGTCTACCAATCTACAACTAAAAAGAAAAAATGTATGTTGTACTGATAAAGTGCTTTTACCTCAGAGGAACGAACATAGGTATTTGATTGAAAGTGGCAGAGTTAAGTAGATCAATGAAAGACATGGTGAGAGAGTGATCCTAAAGATATAATCAATCAAAATAAAGAATAATATATTCCTGAAAGGAAAATTAACTGCAAACTGAGTTATTAGGCACTAAATAACCTCGGGAAAGAAAAGGACATTTATAGCCATTCATAATACTAGCAATAATTTGATAGGTAGAAATGTTATTTTTTCACAAATACACAAAATGTTTTTAATTGAATTGATAAGTCATCAAATAATCATTGATAACCAACAAATAATCTAACATGGTATGTGTTTTCTACTCAATGAATTCTGTAATTGATGAGTGAATAATAATAGTCTATTTGCTTACTTTTTTCTGTAACATAATTACTATGATGATTCAGTAAATTGGCACTTCCATTAATTCAACATAGGGTACCTTGAGGGCATCATTTAAATATCAATATCTCCCTTTAAAGTAGAAAAGAATGCACAGTTTTTACAAATACAGATTATTTTTACAACTTTGTCACCCAAATATATAAGTAACTTTTATATTTCTAAAATTCATCATAAAATACAGTTATTTGGTTATAATATAATTATAAACAGCCTTAAACCAAATATTTTCCTCTGCTTTACCACAGATAATCAATAGTGACCTTAAGTTAATTCATAGAATTTTGTATTGTACCATCTTGGAAGTATGCCGCAACTATAAATTTTTAATTTAATCAAACATAGTACACATTGCCAAATAAGTTGAGGGATACTAACCTGAGTGTCAGATTTCAAAAGATATTAAACTTAAGAACATATTAAGTGTGAATGATTAATGGTTGACTACATTTTTGTTCAATCAACACTTTTGTTCTCTTGTTTTATTTTTGTTTATTTTTATTACTTTCTTTCTCCTTCCTTCCTTCCTTCCTTTCTTCCTCCCTCCCTCCCTCCCTCCTTCCCTTCCTCCCTCCCTCCTTCCCTCCCTCCCTACCTCCCTCCCTTCCTT
>PVKC010041493.1:0-12141 GCA_004027635.1 Crocidura indochinensis | reverse complement strand
AAAGCATCTTAAAACCTGATTATTGAGGCAACAAATCTAATTACATCGAAAGTGAACCCATGAGAGTACTTTATTATACTAATACAAAGTTCTATAAAATTTATATCCCGAGTTAAAGAGAAAACTTGCTTCTTTCCCTGTGCTCAGGGATAAATTGAGAAAATTTCTGTGCACTAGATAAGTACAAAACAAGTGCCCTATCCTCTATACAATCTATAGATCCAAGGCAAAGCTCTAAATAAGATTTGTATCAAAATAGATGAATAACAAATCTAAACAAACACAAAATTGGAAGACAAACTGTTATTGGAAATATCAAAACACCTTTTATTTATGCTATATCAATGAGACAAAAATAAAGATAGTTTACTGCAAACATCTATAAATTAAGTTGATCTAATTGACATTTATAGAACACTTCTTTTTTTACTTCCGACTATAAAACACTTCTAACAATAATAATATTCACCTTTATTATCAAGCTCATATGAAGCAATCTTCTGTAAGAACCAATATCTATTCCATATGTCATAATTTCTTGTTTGTTTTTGTTTGAGAGCCACACCTGGACATCTTGGGTATTACTCTATAGTGCATGCAGTTACTCCTGGCAGTACGTAGGACCATATTGGATGCCCATTGTAGGCATAGTTAATTTTTACCCCATTCTATTACTGTACTCTTCCCCAAACAAAGCCACAAAACTCGAACTATCTAATCCTGCCTCCCAATTAGAGGGAGAAGCAATGGAGACACCAAGCCCAATCAGATATAAGATCACTAAGTAATAAACCAGAAACAGAAGGGGTCACTCAATCTAGAAGACCCCGGGGAGAGGGTGGAGGATATGGGAGGCAGAATGGGAACGGAGGTGGAGGGAGGACAACTCGGTGATGGGAATTCCCCTGATTCTATGTATATATGTAAATGGAACATTACTGTGAACAACATATAATAACTATGATTAAAATAACAAAAAAAAGAAAAAATAAATAAATGGAGGAAAAAAAGTATAGTAGCAAGCATGTTTGTGAAAATGATTGTACTCAGATAAGTCATTAATAAAATAGCATAAGGTACATTCCATTAAATTGGTGTGTTACTATATGTGTGACAGCATCATGTGGATGTAGTTGTCCAGGAATTTAAAACAATATTACTGATATTGATACTGCAGCATTAGGGCTACGTATTCAACTGCCCAGACCTGGAAGAAATGGGATGATGGGGAAATGGTGCCCTCACTCATTCCAAAAAGTCCTGCTGATATCATACCAACATACCTGAAGATTAGTCAGACTGGTGTTCCCAAAGGGAATCATAAAGGCACTGTAAGGTAAGACCATAGGCAGAATAAAGATTTTAGGTGACGGATGCAGCAGGCATGTCTTCTGAGATTGCCAATTTTCTTCTGTACCCATGATATTTCAGTTTGTTTTATATTTAATTTAAGAAAAAAAATTGAGTCTATGGATCTGGCCCAGTGTTATATGGTGACTGCAATTGTATAGGTGTGTTACAGCTCTATCATCAATGTTTAAGGTAATATATTTGCAATGATATTGACATTCATAGTTTTGTTGTATACATGCTACTTCATCTTACCATCAACAGAATGATCAAGACCCCTATACTCAAACCACTGTGTCACTTCCAGTCACTATTAAAGAGCGCACTAGTTAAAATGGGTTTCAAATAAAAACATTTTAGCTTTATTATTTTGGTAAAGTCTTGCTGTATTTTTACTTGAAATTTTAATGAAAAATCATATAAATAATGCTTATGAAATTCTTGAAATTCTTATGTCCTTATTTCCCAACATATTAATATATTTATTAATATTACTAAAGACCAAGGAGAAATGTTAATGGCATGGTCCAAGCCCAGGAGATAAATGAAAGGAATGACTGTTTGCATTCTATGTGGTAATCCCAAATTTAATTCCTCAGACTACTTATTGTTCCCTGAGAACTACCAGGAGCACAGAGCCAGGCATTTCCCTAGAGTATCACCAGGTGTAGTCTCATTATAAAGCAAAGAAAGTAAAATTTATATTAATTGTCCTGAGTGATTTATGGTCCTAGTGAAAAAGACTAGTTTATGTTCCTAGTGAAAAAAGAATATTCAAATAGAACTCTTGCTGAAAATGAACAAGCCAATTGGATACTTATGTTTGGAAAGGTTAAGCTATATCTATATCAGATTTATAAATTTTATCTGGCAATGAAGAAAGATTTATCTAAAGTTGTCATAAGAATGTTAAGTCTGTCTTTAAAAGGACAGAGAACTTGGAGCATTTGAAAGAAAATAAAAAATAGCATTGTTTTTTAAATGTAAATTTCTTAGAAATAATAAAACATTAAAATATTTCTAAGTAAATGAGAATGCAAAGTTTTGAAAACCATATTAAATTCATATTGCTGTAATCCCTCAATGGAAAGCTAAATGTATTAGCCTTTTGTCCAAGTATTTTTCTTAACATATGCACAACGAATATGCCTAGTATAAAATTCTCACTTGTAACAAGGAACTCTATATCCCTTTGTTCTAGTAGATATTCATTAGATGTTCTTTCCCCAATAACTATTTTTTCAATCAAAATACAGTGAATGCACACATGAATAATATGTTTTAACAGAAATAATTGTTAATTACAAATTATATTTATTCAATATTAATCAATATTATCCTTTTCAAATTTCTTTTTTTAACCACCAATTTTAACTTGTACTATTTTTGTCTGTCTTCAAAAAGTATATAGTATCTGGGAATCTTAGTATAAATTAAATATTTTATGACTAGAATGATCAATAAATTGTCTAGTGAACTAAGTTGCAGAAGTCATAATATTTTTTAAATCTACTTATATTCTAATTTTTATATTTAGACTTTTTATGTAACTGATTAATGAAATCATAAAATCTCTAGTTATGTCTTTAAAATAACAAATGGAACAATTCACACCATTAAGTGACATAACATTTATTTTATATTTAATTATTATATATCTGCCATTATCATAATTCACCGTTTTCCATTAATGTTATTTTATTTTAGTACAACTCATTTACTTTAAAAAAAGCTATTTTTCAAGTGCATAATTATTTTTAAAACTACCTACTATAATAAAACATTTTCACTAGTCCATGTTTGTTCTCTTCAAAGCATATGAAAATGTTAGAGCTATGAACTCAACAGTCCCAGGTTGTGGCTTAAAGAAATGATATTCATGCTTTCCATGTGGGAGTTCCAGATTTGATACTGCTTACATTACAGTCTCTCTAGCAGGGTAGGGACAAAACCTTGAGCACTGCATATGGTATAGCTTGAGCAATACCAGGTTTGGCCTCAAAACTGTACAAAACAAACAAACAAAAACAAAATGAGAAACTTCACCAAATCAACAATTTGTTTTTACATATTTCCCCCTCTATAAATAGATTAATACATTTCTTATAAATTCAGCTTTTGCTTTTATATTTCACATTGGCAATATGAGTGGCAGTTCTACTATGACAAGTGGTTATTATAGTAATGCATTTCCCCGGGTTGTGGAATCTTCTTGGATATTACAAACAACTGGAACCTGATGAATAATTTCAAAACTTAATATGTCTTAATCCAGATATCAATAAAATACTGACCTGAAGGTATTTGAGATACTAATTTTCATGTTTGTATTGAATTTAGCCTCTGATAAGAATATAAAATTATTCTTATATAAAACTCTCATTGGATTAAATGAACAATATATTTAAGTTTTTACCACAATTAACATTTTTCAATTATATTTATTCTTGAAAATGTATATTAATTCCAAATTCCTGATGCTTTCTCAATATAGACTCAACTTACACCAAAATTTAGACAATTCATATTTTATGTTTCAATTTCAGAGCAGAATCAATTCCACTTGATTAAAAATTTTAATATCAAACATGTCAAAAAGTAAGACAATGCTCACTCTATTTCAGAAAATTTTATTTGAAAAAATATACCTACAATGACTTCTTTTCCATAAACACTCTAGCACTTACATTTACCTATCATTTTGTTGTTTTATGTACTTATTTCATAATACAAATATGTTTTAAATCATGATGTAACTCAATAAAAACTGAATAATAATTTTACTATTGGTAGGAATAAAATCACTCTTTAATGGAAATTATTAGATTTATTTTTTATTATTAATAAGCCTTCATTATTAATTATTGATAGTGAAGTGATTATTTGACTGTAAAATTACATGGGATTTAAAAATTATCTCTCATTAATAATCTCTAAGATGTCACATATAATATAATCAAATTTTTATTTTTTCTTTCCTTTGCTCAACTGAACAACAATTAAATAATATTCAAATAATATTCTATAATTACCATAAATCAAGAGCAACAATTTTTCAGATACAATTAGCAATTAACAATCTCATTATTTTAGTAGATTGTATAAATAGTTATTAAAGAAAATTGTAAACAAGATATGCACATTCCAATATATAGCCTTTTCCTTATTATGAGGGAAGTAAATTAAATTATTCTAACTTACATTATTTTAAGTTTCCAGGCATTAAAAAATTGTGATATTAAATAATCACATATTAAAAAATTATGATTATAATTGATATATCAAAAGATAATCTAATTTATGAACTTATATTTTATAGTTAATAATTTAGTTATATTGACTTTGTTTATAATGTTTTATTGCAATAAATTGGCCAAATATGCAAAAAACATTCTTTAATATTTCTCAAAATTTTATATTTCACATTTTTTGATATCTTAATTCATTATGTTACTTAAAGTTTATAATATCTATGCAAAATAAATGGCCCTAAATCATATGTTTATAATTGATATGTCAACAGATAATCAAATTTATGAACTTATACTTTATAGTTAATTATTTATTTTTATTGAATTTTTTATAATGTTTTATTGCTATTAGTTGACCGAATATGCAAAAAACATTCTTTGGTATTTCTCAAAATTATATATTTCACATTTTTTGATATCTTAATTCACTATGTTACTTAAAGTTTATAATATCTATGTAAAATAAATGGCCCTAATTCAGAAACTGAGAGCAAATTACAGAAGAAAAGCAGCTATGTTCAGAAAGACTGAGTGTTTTTAGTGAAAGTAGAGAAACTCTGATGCACATTATATAATAAGTACTAGACTTGTAGTTTTGCCTGTAAAATAAGAATTTTTAAATAGCTCAATGTATAATTTTTTTACACATATAGCATAAGTTTTGGCCTTTTCTTGGGGGAAGTTTGCATCTGACAGTGCTCATCAGGGCTAACCGTATTTTCTGGCATATAAGATAATCCTTCAACCCATAAAAAATATCCTATCTTAAATGTAATTTGCTTCTTAAAAGGAAGAGGTAGGCTGATCACTCGTCCCTGAAGTTGGAATAAGTTTCAGCATGTTGTACACCGGCATATAAAACAACTCCTGACTTTTAGGAAGTTTTTCATGAGTTGAAGGGTTATCTTATATGCCAGAAAATAGCAGTACTCTTGGTTCTGTGCTGAAGGATCACTCCCAGTATTGCTTGGAGAGCATATGAAGTAACAACAATAGAATTGGGTTAGTATCATTCAAAACAGGCAACTCACCTCTGTACTGTATTTCAGGTTTATATTAAAACGTATTATACACCTCACTGTATTTCTAAGTTATATGGTTAACAGATTGTTTGCTGGGGCTACAATCTGTGTTAATCAAATCACATTTGAATATTATCCACCATATATTTTGAAGACATCAATGGCCAACATGGTATAGCATTTGAGAAAGTTCCAATAAAGAATAGCTATGCTCCCCAAAATATAAGTTGTTAACAGTACAATTAAATTATTATGAACTTTGAGGAAGAAAAAATACTATTTTACTGTCTTTTATCTACTCTTGTGTCACTTTGTATTATGCTGCTTTTCCCCCATATATTTATTATAATATTTTAATGTTACAGTTTTTGTGCACTAACAACCATGCCTGTGAATTTGAATTAACAATGGTCACCACATGACATTATATGATATTTAGGGTTTTCAGATTGCCTAGTAGAATAACCCATATTTAAAATTTCAAAATATTCTACTACACTATTTAACTTCAGAAATCTCCATTTGCTTTCATATGCTTATAAAATTTACTAAAGTAGGACATTCTATTTATCAAAGATAATTGATAAATTTTCATTTTATTCATAAGGCAACCTTTGCTACTCTCACTTTTTACTTATCCATAGTGAATTCTACAATTCTTATTAATTTATAGTGATTTTTCTTAACATACCCATTGTTCTTTCATTGCATCATACCCAGAATATTTTAATTTGAGTTTATGTTCCCTATCGATATGTTAGCAATTGATAACTGCAAAGAACATAATGATTATCATAATTATCAGTTACTAGTGATTAGATAATTTATAACAATGTGACTTCTATAAACATTAAGTTACTAATATCGATGATTAGCATTAATATAATTATTATCACAAGTAGTTAGCATTAGTAATGTTTACTTTGTAACATATCTCTCTTTGAGTGTCTAAATATATCAATTTATAATCATCACAATCATGGAAAGCACTACTATTCATCCAGTTGAAGACTAAAATATGGAAAGAGAAAATTTGAATAAAATTGCATGGTCACTCACTAAGTGATACAATTAGGATAGAAACCCAGGCAGCTGATTTCTTTGTTTGTACTCTTAGTAATTTAATGCTGCTATTATTACCAAAAAATTTTGCTAAAATTAACTGCAAAAAATTTTACTATTAGAAAAACTAATTTGAGCTGTTCCTATATATCATCAAAGAATCCATTTATTTTCAACTATTTTTCAAAACAATGATACTTAAAAGAAAAAAGAAAAAAAATCTTCTACAACAAATATTTTTAAACCATTGTGTTCTAGTTATCCTGGTATTTTTTTAACTTGTATTCAATTAAAAAATTTTGACTCTATTCACAAAGTAAAGTTTCAATTTTAGTAAATAATGGGATAATACCATATAAAGATCATGACTCTGATATTCAATTGTGAATGAATACTTCATGCTACTGGCTCATTTTACATATCTCTTTAATTCTGCATTATTCTTTAGATGGTTGTCTTCAAAATTTGTAAAAGTATGGTTTAGACTATTTTGCTGTTTCCTCATTCTCTTTGTATATTTCTAGTTTTGAATTAAATACATAGCCAGAACAATCCTTAGAGGACCACTAAAAAGTAGACTCTGAGCATTGCCAGGCATGGTCCCAAACCAAAATCTGAAACCCAAAATAGACAATTAAAAATAATTGATAGAAAGGAATAGAAATATTAAATACCAGTGGTATGTAATAATCATGATACAGTATTCATGCTCTCCTCATTTACAAGTTGTTGAAATAACAAATATTTCAGTTATCTAGATATTTCTCAACGCACTTTCCTTGGCCTAGTTCACTTTCAGCCAGTTTCTTCTTTTGGATGTGATCTATACACTCTTAAGATCCTAAGATTCAGGTTTTTTTATTTTGTTTGTGGGTTTTCTTTTGTTGTGGTTGCTTTGGATTTTGAGCCACACCCAGCAGCACTCAGGGGTTACTCCTGACTCTGTGCTCAGAAATCGCACCTGGCAGCCATGAGGGACCATATGGGATGCTGGGATTTGAACCACCATCTGACCTGGACGGACTCTGTACAAGGCAAATGCCCTATAGCTGTACTATCTCACCAGCCCCTGTTTCTCTTTATTTTTTAAATTTGGTTTCAACATATTACCTTATATCTAGTTAGTCCCAAAACGTTCATATTTCTTCTTTATTTGTATTCTAATTTAGATAATATATCTTTCATGTGATAGGTTCTTAGAATGTGAAAGACAAATTTTAAGTGAGATTTTATTTTTTTCTTTTTGTATTTAGGTACAGAGAGAGCTAATGACTTGAATATTTAAGGACTCCGCCCATTTCCATCCGTTTTTTCTTTTTATCCTCCAGGTTATTACTTTTTCTCTTTTTCAAACAAAACCACATAACTTGAACTATCTAGTTCCGCCTCCCAATTGGGGGGGTGGTTGGAAATAAGAGAGATACCAAGATCAAACAGGTGTAAGACCACTAAGTAGTAAGCTAGGCACAGAGGGGACCACTTACTCTAACACCCCCAGGGGTGAGGGAAGAGGGTATGAGAAGTAAGAAGGGAATGGAGATGGAGGGAAGACAATTTGGTGATGGGAATTCCCCTGATTTTATGTTAATATGTACCTAAAATATTAATGTCAACGATATGTAAGCCATTAATGATTAAAATAAAAATTATATTAAAATGTTTGAAATATTTTCAGATGTTTTATAGTTTTTAAACAGACTAAAGAGTAAATGGACCTCTGTTATTTTGTACATGTTTGGGAGATTTTAGCTAAAATAGTGACAGCAGTTTCTGACAGTATCCATTTTTAGATATTTTTTTCTACCAAGAACCTGGAAATACTGCATAGCTGTTTTTAAATAATGTTATTGAGGCAAATTTTACTTATCATAAACTTCATAGTTGAGGTGTGTGCATTTCAGTGGTTTTTATTAACTTATCAAGTTATTGACCATCACTATATATCAGTTTAAAATATTTTCATGCCACTAATAAAATCCTGTGCAAAAATAGTTCATAGTTTTATTCTAAGTGATTACTAAATTATTTTCAGTCAAAAATTTTGCTTTGTTAACATCTCATATAAGTGAAATTATGCAATACTTCATTTATTTTGTTTGATTTCAGATTTTGAGTATTGTACATGATGTAGTATGAGTCAATAGTCATTCCTTTTTTCTTACTAAGTGTGTTAAGTATGCTACTTCATTAATAAAACTGTATTCAATCAACTTAAATATCAATTAATAAATATGATGCTTTATTTTTTCTTTTAAGTATGAATCATGTCACTTATAATTCCTGTGCAAGTTCCATGTGTTTATATATATTTGTAGTTTTCTCTTGGATACAAATTTAGTGTAAAAGTGCCTACATTATATAAAGGCTTTAGAATACATTTTTGGAAACCTGTCCCAAAGTTTTGTGTCTATGAGTGGTGGGCACAGGTTGGTGCGTACTGAAAATAGAAGTCACAATTTCCTTTTTTGTGAGAACATAAAATTAAATCGAAACTGTAAGACAAATTCTGCATGAATCATCAGTGAGCACTTATGGAATTAAACTTGTGCTGGCATATAATATAGAGAGATAACCAGATGATCCTCCATACCCACAATCAAAACATAGGGAGCTATATTTGTCTTGCACACAACCGACCTCAGTTCTATCCCCCACATACCATAAGATCCAAGAACCTGCCAGGAGTAATTTCTAAATGCAGAACCAAGAATACTCCTGAGCACTGCCAGGTGTGGCCCCAAAACCAAAACTAACTCAGAAGAAGAAACACACACTACAATTTCAAGAAGGAAGGCAAAATTCTCTATGGTTCAGCCTGACTATTTTCCCCAAAGGCCACCAACATACAAGAGACCCACAAAATGATAACTTGAGACTTCTGCTCCCTATGGTAGGTAAAGTGACTGACCTCTTTACCAAAGACCTGAAATCCTCTATTATGTTACGATAGATAGATGAAGTCACCCCTTCCATTTCTTGTGTAAAGCTTCCCAACAATAAAGCAAGCATCTCTAAAGTAATTCACATGTTCAAAGATTGCTTTCAGCATCTCTGCTGCTTATGGCTGCCGTTTTAGTGAATATAATTCTACATTTTTGCCAACCTGCAAAGACCTGGACTCTTAGAAACTGAGTAGTTTACAATTTCCTTAGACAAAGTTCTACCCACAGATCTTACAGGAGACTGATATAATATAGGTGCAATACCTGGACACATGGTAAATTATATAAACATAGACTTTCTTAAACAGATCGAACTCACTGACCTAAGTGGGAATGCGAGATGCTATTCTTAGCAATACAAGTAAATCCTAAACTAAAAAGACCAATGTTATTTTGATGAAATTAATAGTAATTGGAAGGTGATTCAAAATCATTGGTTTTCTATTTTAAAAAAACACTAAATAAGCCATAATTAATATAGTCCTATACTAAATTCATCCTCTGCTGGAATTTTCTTTCTCTTCTTTCCAATAAAAGTTTTTGTTTTATGATTGACTCAGAGCATCTTTATTTTTCAATATTTTTATTTATCAAAATATCAAAGAAATGTAGGCACAGAGTCGTACAATCATCGTGTCTTCATCAATAACTAATAGTGCAAAGGGAACACTTAGCTAGGAAGATCATGCAGTGCAGTGGATAAAACCAGGATAAACTTAAAGCAAAGCAATGATTTAAATTACTAGACTAAGATTCTGGCCTCCAAACTGTTTGCACTGTAACATAGCATATTTTATTTATTCATGCATTTAAGAAGTGTTCTATTCTTTTAACTCCTTGCCAACACTTGTTATTATTTAACTTTTCAGAAATATCCTATAAAGTATAAAGTAATATATTACTGTGACCTTTGTGGTTTTTAATTTGTTTTTATATAATGGAAAATGATCTAGATACCACTGGTTATGGGTTTTAAATATTTGTTTATTTCTATAAAGTGTTAATATCTTCCCAATTTTAATGGGTTCTTAATGTTCTATGTTAGTTGTATCCACGGGATTTTGTGTTTTTGTACATTTGTATATTTAGGATACATGTCTGCTACTAGATATATACTTTCTTCTACTTTGTTGCATAGTCATTAAAAAACTTTTATGAAACCCTAATTTTATTCCATCATGCACAACATTTTCTCCTCATGCCAATTAGTTTTCAATAAAAAATCTTCACCATTAGCATCCACTTGTTTTAATGTTAACCGCTGAATATATAATTACATATTTAACGAGGTTCTTTAAATTCCTTTTTTTTTTTATAAAATATTACTATGCTCCTAAATTTAGCAATGCAATTTTTGTTCGGAACTTTATTAGTTGTTACTTTCTCAGTACATAAATCATTTAGTAAAATCTGTGTGTGCGGTTTGGGGGCGGAAAGAAGGGGTGATTGAGAAGATAACTCCAATGGCTGGAGACCATATTTTGTGTAATGGAACTCTGGATTGAATTTCCAAAACCACATAGTCACTCAAGATACCCTCAACACTGAGCTGGCCATTATTCCACAGTATTGTCAGTTATGTTTCCCCATAGCAAGACCAAGACTATCGCTATTTTTTTCATAATAATCTGACTTTTTATTATTTTTATATTATCATTTTAGAGACTAACAAATCATTTTATTTTCAATGTAATGCTGTATTTTATCATGACATTCAAATTACTCAAAACAATACCATGAATAAAATATTTTTAAATGTATAAGGTTGTCTTTATTTTATTTGAACCTTAAAATATATTATTATTTTGTATTCTTTGACTTTTTTAGTTATTATGATTTGTCTTCTACTTTTCCTTTCCCTGTTGATCAATTTCTACTAATTCAAGGAATTTTTTCCAAGTACACCCCACAAAATTAATGATGTTTAAAACATTACTTTGTATATTGTATATTGTAAGGCTATGTACTCTTGTATATTGTATATTGTAAGGCTACATACTCTTCACTTAAATTGATTCAATTATTTATTCAGATGATACTAAATCAGTATTTGCATTACCCATTTAATTGCCAAAGTCTGGAAATTATATACTATCCATATAATATTCAGAAGTCATTTAATTACCACAAATACAACATTTCTCCAAATAAAACTCATCATGTAAACTCCTTTTCCTGCCTATCATATATCAATGGACCACATCATCATTCATAATTGACCTTCAGTAGAAACTTTGGCATAAAAAACTTCTAGAAGTAATCACTCCATTATAAATGGGTAGACTTACAAAATTCATTTCACTAAAGAATACATGTTGCCAATATGTATATAAAATTAATTAGCAACTATGAATCAAAATGTTAATAAAACTAATGAGATATTGTTTACTCAAAAATTGTAAAACAAAGGTTGGTAACCAAACAGAGCTACAGTACTGGGAGTAAAACACTTGTCTTTTATGACCAATTCAGTTTCAATCCTGGGCACCTGATACAATACTTTGAGAGTGTCAG
>PVKC010041492.1:0-12127 GCA_004027635.1 Crocidura indochinensis | reverse complement strand
AAAAAAAAAAAAAAGCTTGAAGGGATGGAGTAAAAATACTAATTATGAGTTAAGATGTTCCTTTCTGGTCCTCTTCCCACCATGAGGAAAGTTGTAAGAATTTCAACACAGAACTTATATGACAAATTTCCGTAAGTAGTCATCATCCCTTAGTAACTTATGAGCCTGGTATATAAATTAAACTCCTCCCAAACAGAATAAAGCAGTGCACCAATTTTCCTTTACTGTGAACATGTTTTATGATTAATTAAGAGATTCTCACTCATACTGGTCAGGTTTTCAAAGGCCTCCCAGACACTTGTTATGTATATGACTGGGAGGGTTGGGAAGTGGGGGAGGCCTGAGCCAGCAGCTTCCGCATCCTAGTTCAGGCAGAGCAGCATGCTCCTTATTTTTACTATAACCAACCAACAAGGGCTTATTTGTAAATTTTCATAATGTGACCTTAATATCAACACTGAACCTGCATCAGTGGCATATGTTTGAACATGTTCAGAGGTAACATTTATCCTGGCTAATTTAAACTAGAAACAAATGTATTCTTTCTTTCTGCTAAGGAATAGTGAAAAATACCTGATATCAACCTTTCAACACAGCTTTCTCACTAGACTGTATAAAATGGATATTCCCACTTTTACTTTTCTTGTTTATATTTGGGTCTCACCCACCATTCTCAGGACTTACTCCAAGAGTAAAGAAGCTATAAACTAAAAAAGCTTAAAGGGACAGTGTAAAAGTACTGAATATAAGTTACAATGCTTTTTTCTGGTCTTCCAACATATAGGAAAGCTGCAAGTAGAATTTCACCACAGCACATAAATCAGCCAAACTTCCATATAAGCCATAAGCAGGCTCAGAAGATCATATCTGGTGGTGAAGATCAAATGGGTTGGCCTCATGCCAGGCAAAATGTCTTACTTGCTATACCAACTCTCTGGCTTCTAAAAAGATCTTAAAACTTTATTTTTAAGGTTCTAATTAATCATAACTGCTAATAATAAAACTATTATTTTCATAAAAATGTAGGGAAACTTCCCACCTTTTCCTTCTTGTTTCTAACTTTAAATATTTTTTTTAAATACATTTAAGCACCATGATTACAAACAAACTACATTTGTAGTCAGGTATCAGTCATAGAAAGTATACTCTCCAGATAGCATGGAGGTAAAACGCTTGCCTTGCATATAGAAGGTCAGTGGTTCGAATCTGGACATCCCTTATGGTCCCCCGAACCTGCCAGGAGCTATTTCTGAGCGTAGAGCCAGGAGTAACCACTGAGTACAAAAACTAAAAAAAAGAAAAAAAAGAAAAAGAAAGTATACTCTCCATCACCAGTACAACCTTCCTACCACTAATACCCATACATCTCCTTCCTCCACTCCTACCTGTCTTTGATATAGGCATACTATTTCTCTCACTCACTACCATTGTCATGATAGTTGTTAGTATAGTTATTTCTCTAATTGCACTCACCAATCTTTCTGGTAAGCAAAGATCTTGTATTTTTCTTAAATCCCACTGATGAATAAAGACTATTCTGTGTCTATCTCTCTCCCTCTGACTCATTTCACTCAGCATAAGAATTTCTATATCAGGCCCGGAGAGATAGCACAGTGGTGTTTGCCTTGCAAGTAGCCAATCCAGGACCTAAGGTGGTTGGCTCGAATCCCGGTGTCCCATATGGTTCCCTGTGCCTGCCAGAAACTATTTCTGAACATATAGCCAGGAGTAACCCCAGCACTGCCGGGTGTGGCCCAAAAACCAAGAGTTTCTATATCCATCCATGCATAGGAAATTTTTCATGACAACTGCACAGTATTTCATTGCGTATATATACCACTGTTTCTTTAGTCATTCATCAGTTGTTGGGCAGTTGAATTGTTTCCAGATTCTGTCTATTATAAATAGAACTGCAATGAACATAGGTGTGCAGAGGGCATTAATGTATTGTGTTTTTGTGTTCCTGGGGCATATCCTTAGGAGTGGGATAGCTAAATCACATGGGAGCTCAATTTCCAGTATTTTTTGAAGAATCTCCATATTATTTTCCAAAACTTCTAAACGATCTCTTCAGTGTTTGGAAATTAAAAAAAAAAAACCCAGTGTTGAGTTCATTTTTTATATATTTTATGGGAAATAAAGTGTTTTTGCATGTAGGGATGTCCCAAGGTTTAAGTCCTAGTACTGTCTGGTCCCTTAAATGCCACAGGGAATAACTTCTGAGTTTGGGGTAAAGATGCCCAGAAAAAACAAGAGGATTGATATTTCTGTACAGGTTCTATTAGTTACATCAAGAAAACTTGGAGTAAAACAACAGAACAATACTCAGTTTTAATTATTATTCTTATAAAAGCAACTTTTTGTGAGGCCGGGACAAAGTATAATGAGGAGGCATTTTCCTTGCACTTAGCTAACCCAGGTTCAATTCTGGGTTACCCATCTTTTTTCCTGAGACTGCCAGAAGCGATCCCTAGGCACATAGTCAGAAGTAAAGTCTGAACAATGCTGATATAAAACAAAAATAAAAAAACCAAAACTTTTTGTTTGGTTTCTGATTAAATCCTTTCCCTAAAAAGCAATACTTTTATAAAATAGAACATCTAATACATGTGGTCAGTAAAGAAGTTTGTAAGATCATTTGACTATAGTAGGAAATAAAAAATGAAGGTAAAGAAAACATTTCACTTCCAAAGTAAAATCAGAATGATGAAAGCCACAGAACAAGCTAGTTACTAGAATACTATCTTAAATCTTTTACTGCTCATTTTTACTATTTATCACTGATTATAAATAGATGTAATCCTGTTTCCAATTTTCTTTTTACTTAAATAGTAAGTTGATGCATGAAATATCTAGAACTTCTGTCTGGATAAATCCTTAAGAATATTTATGAAAACTTTACGTTAAAGTATAGCATGCAAACTATAATAATTCAGTAAACTTCTTACACACAAGTACTTTAAATGTTTCCTTACACAAAGAGGTCTTATGAAATGAAGAAGTCAATGACATCTCCATTTCTTTCTGAGGTAGGAATAATTATTATAGGTCGATATAAGTAGTAGAAACAGAAAATTTGGATTGATTTTAGCCATGGATAAGAAAGCAACGAATGCAAACATCAATACAAAAAGTCTGTTACCAGGAGTCATTACTTTAGTGCTCACTGTTTATTTATTTAAAAAAAAATCTTTTCGGGACCGGAATGGTGATGGAACGGTAGGGCATTTGCCTTACACATGGCTGACCTAGGAAAACTGTGGTTGGATCCCCTTTCATCCCATATGGTCACCCAAGCCAGAAGCTATTTCTGAGTATATAGCCAGAAGTAATCCCTGAATGCCACTGGGTTTGGCCCAAAAACAACAACAACAAAAAAACTAAACCAAAACAAAAACCCCCCAAAATTCTTTCATGATGAAAAATAAAATTATTTGACATTCATATGTTGTTGAGTGCAGAGTACTACATAGGACCCTTGATTTCCATTAAATTTGAATGAACCTCACCACAAAGAATGGTGAGTACAGTTATAGAAATAACTACATTAACAATTATCTTGATGATATTAATAAATGAGAAAAATAGAATGCCTATCTTGAATACAGGCAGGAAGTGGGGGGGCAGAGATGGAGGTATTGGTGGTAGGAATACTGCACTGGTGAAGGGGGTGCTCTTTTTATGACTGAAACCCAACTACAAATATGCTTGTAATCATGGTGCTTAAATAAAGATATTATTAAAAATATCTGAATGAAAACTAGTCAAGAAAAAAGAGAACTGGGCTTATTTTAGCCTTCTGTTCAAGCTAAATATTTGAAATTACTTTCTAAGAAGATACAGAATAATAAGAAATAAAATATTAATAAATGTAAGAATTAGAAGAGACTAAAATAATATGCTCAATTCAGCTACAGTTGAAAAATTAAGACAGTTGTGTAATACAAATTCAAGATATGCAAAGTTCTTATCTTAAAATCAAGATAAAGGACCTTGCTAGGTCTTCTAAAAGCTCAGCAGCCATAAAAATTAAATGTCACTATTAGTAGTCATTCACTTTTCAGAGACTTTTAAAAATAATATTCTTTTTTTTTTTTTTGGTTTTTTTTTTTGGGGGGGGGGCCACACCCGATGACGCTCAGGGGTTACTCCTGGTTATTCGCTCAGAAGTCGCTCCTCGCAGGCACGGGGGACCATATGGGGAACCGGGGGATCGAACCGCGGTCCATCCTAGGTTAGCGCAGGCAAGGCAGGCACCTAATCTCCAGCGCCACCACTCGGCCCCTAAAAATAATATTCAAAATAGTAGAAGTATGACAAGACAACATTAGTTACATTGAAACTTAAAACCCTTCAGTACCTAAGACAAGGTTTTCTTAGGAATATTTTTTTTAGATAATATTTATCACTGGTGGGTGACAGAAGGGGGTGTTCTTTTTATGACTGAAACCCAACTATAAACATGTTTGTAATCATGGTGCTTGAATAAAGATATTTCCAATATAAAAAAATACTTCCCCATTGTTACTGAGCTAAAATACAGATAGACATTTTATTATAAAATTATTCTAATGTCCTACACTGGTTGTGGGTATACCCTAATTCACTATAACTTTGTACCTTAAATATATCTGTGGAAGATTTGTAATTCACATTGGTCACAATAAAATATATTATCCTAATGTCCTGATTAGCTAATAATATTTCATAGTATGGATACATTATACAGTACATAACAAAAACAACTAACATTCATTTCTTAGTTGCTTAACATACATACTATTTATAGTGTTAGGTTATAAATTATTTTATCATCTAATGTTCCTTGAAAATCATGAATGTCCCACATAACAGTAGTTCAATCTATATGATGTTGGTATAGGACAATCAAATTCATATTCCTTCAAGTTATGTAGATTCACTATTATCTATACAAATTTTAAATGCTTTAATGCTAACTATAAAATATTGAATGACTATTATTATTCTTTTATTTTACATAATGGCATTATAATATTAGGACACAATTTACAGAGAATATTACAAAAGGCATTTTACTAATAGACAATTTAAAATAAAATACACATTAAAGAACAAGTCTAGTTTTAAAACTTTAAGACAAAACTAATACAAATATACAAATAATTGTTCCATTACTATACAAGTGATATACTGATATAATAATATAGAAATATAAGATACATAATGCAATATGACATTTGTGTGTAAAATACACTTTTCTGGCTTAAATAATGTAATTATTTGGCATTTTGAAGATGCATAAAAAACATTTTAAAACAAAAAGTACTTCACCTCCAAAAAAATGTACATATAGGTGCTATGGCACAGTCATATGAACATTCTAAAAATTATCAAGTAAAATGACAAACATAATTTTTAACATCCCAGATCTGTCTAACCATCATTATCATCATCATCACTACTGCTACTATGAGTCATAATCCACTCCCTGTAGGCCTGAATTTTCTGTAAGCATTAAAGGGAAGAAAGAAGCACAAAGATTAGTTACAAATGGCAAAGTGCTTGAAAAACATGTCAAATTACAAATTGTTCAAGGAGTCAGAATAATTCTGGCTTATTTTCAGCAAAGTACAGAAGTAATCATGGGTGTAATATTCTGTGACTTAACAGATTTATAACTAGACTTCATTGGTTGGTACAAAGTTAGCACAGAAAATAGTCTGATGATACCAGTAAGATATTCTGTAAATATATCATTTACTTCTCTAAGAGACAACTTTAATTTCACTACTAGTTAAAACTATAATAATCGCTATAATTCTGTAAGAAGTACTAACCAGTAGTGAATTATAATGACTACATTTTATAATTATTGTATATGGACATAACTAATTTAAGCCTTTTGTGTTGAAAATTAGAAAATAAAAGCAAAAAGAAACTATTTTCTAAAGGCACCATTATTAAAGTACTTAAATCTAAACATATACAGGTTTTTTGGGGGGGGAGGGGAGGTTGGGTCACACTGGGCAGCGCTTAGGGTTTACTCCTGGCTCTGAGCTCAGAAATCACTCCTGGTAGGCTTGGTGGACCATATGGGATGCCAGGGATTGAACCACAGTCCATTCTGGGTCGGCCGTATGCAAGGCAAAAAGCCCTACTGCTGTGTTGTCTCTCCAGCCCCATAAACATACAATTTTAAATCCTATTTATATGCTATTTCTTTTCCATAGTATTGGTCTTCAAATATTTAAGTATTTGCTAATAAAATAGTAGAGTTTTGATTTAAAAAGCATCACTGTACCAAAAGCAACAAACAGCTTCTTCTATTCAAAAGAGAATAAACGTTAGTCATAAACATCCTAAGACATCTGGTGAATTCCTACAGATCATGCAAATAGTTCTGTGTTTAATACTGAAGCTGAAAAACAATGAGTGGCTGATGAGGATGGTTAAGAGTTTACTCAATTAAACAGCAACTTATGCTGAGGCCTATTAAGAATATTATGTATCTTAAAAAAAATAGCCAGATGACACAACCCTTAAGTCTTAAAACATTAGAAAGAAATTGTTAACGATGTGGAATAAATCTGTCTATAAAACAGTTATCAATTATACTTTTTCTCTTTCATCACCTTTCCTTTTACCACATGGCTTTCTTATATATTATAATCTGTTCCCCAATAAATAAAGACTTACTTTTAAATTCTCTTCACTTATTTCCTTTTTTAAGGAGAGGCACACCTGGCAGTGCTCAGGGGTTACCCCTGGTTCTGCATTTAGGGGTCATTCCTGATAGTGCTCGGGGGACCATGTGGGATGCCAGGAATTGAACATGGGTCAGCTGCGTGCAAGGCCAACACCCTGCCTGCTATGATATTGCTCTGGCCCCAACTCATTCATTTCTTTTTTTTGTTTGTTTTTGTGCCACACCCGTTGATGCTAAGGGGTTACTCCTGGCTATGCGCTCAGAAGCGGCTTCTGGCTTGG
The DNA here is from genome assembly GCA_004027635.1 of Crocidura indochinensis. Classification (NCBI taxonomy): domain Eukaryota; kingdom Metazoa; phylum Chordata; class Mammalia; order Eulipotyphla; family Soricidae; genus Crocidura; species Crocidura indochinensis. Next base: position 5,158 of record PVKC010041492.1, on the reverse strand, counting down.
GGGGACCATATGGGATGCTGGGAGATCGAACCTCGGTCTGTCCTAGACTAATGCTTGCTAGGCAGACACCTTACCTCTAGTACCATCGCTCCGGCCCTATTTCTTTCTTTTTTTGTGTTTTTTTCTTTTGTTTGTTTTTTTGGGCCATACCGGGGGGTACTCAGGAGTTACTCTTGGCTGTCTGCTCAAAAATAGCTCCTGGCAGGCACAGGGGACCATATGGGATGCCGGGATTCGAACCAACCACCTTAGGTCCTAGGTCGGCTGTTTACAAGGCAAACGCCACTGTGCTATCTCTCCGGTCCCTCTGGCCCCATTTCTTAAAAATTATTTTATTTATTGGGGTTGAACCAAATTTGTCAGTGCTGGGGGAATTCTGAGTTTTGTGCTTGTGGCTGCTCTGGGCCTCACAGGGTGCCAGGAAAAAGATGCTTCTTTCCCAAGAAATATCTTAAAAATTTAAAGCTTGATTTTAGAAAAAAAAAATAAATAAAAAATCTCATACAATGTATTACATGTTAAATGGTTCTAAGGAGGGAAAGTAAGTACCAGATAAATATTTCAACTGTATCAAACATAGATGACTGGCAATTTAGCAACATTTCCCAAAGTACTACTGAGTCTATATAAGATCCCCTTTAGAGTATAACCTCTTGCCAGTTTATCCCCAATATACTAAGGTTGCCTGATATTTTGGAAATATTCAAAACACAATGTAAAATCATTTAATATCACACATTAAATTCATAGTTATAATTTATTATATGACAGTATATTTTATACAAAATTACATACTCTGTACATAGTATGCAAACTTCTAAAAGTTTCAAATCATTACCCTGATCTTTTTAACCAAGACAATATTGAAAACATTAAGGCTGGAAAGATCATATGCCCGACATGTTTTTAAACGAATTATGTAATTTAGTATTTCAAAGCTAGACTACAGAAAAGATTTCTAAATTGGTGTATGTTACCTACACCATAATGAAAAAATTTAAATGGCCAATTTACAAAACAGATGTCTAAAATAAATAAAATAGTAAATATTAAGCCTATGGGTCAAAAAGCTGATATTGAGTTGCTCGTCAAAATTATACAAAATCTTTTTTTTTTTTACTTTCTTTTCTTTTTTTTTCTTTTTTGGTTTTTGGGTCACAAAATTATACAAAATCTTAAGTAGGCTAGGTATAAAGCTAAAAAGGGACCATGACCTTATATTGACTTCAAAACAATATTTAAAAACACAAAAGATATTCACAGCAGTGGTCCTCATTTTTTCCTTATAAAGATGATTATCAATTATAAAATCAATGGTGGTTTAATTAACAAAAGTACTTTAGACAAAATAGTCTAAGTGACTAAGTACCACTATGAGGGTACGTAAAATGTTTTCAAGAAATCTACCATATCCAATAAAGAGCAAAGAATATCTTATAAAAATAAATGTTGAGTCACTAAAATTCCTCTAGAAAAAGTTACCAAGATAAAAGTTTTTCTTTGTATTCAAAAGTACTGAAATAGTTGTATGAAGCTTGTAAGTTTAGAAACTAAAATCTACTGTTGCCTTTCACTTGCAAAGTCATGCATAAACTGTTTCATATCAAACTTTTTGATGCCTGTAAAAAAGAAAAAGAAATCTTATAGTAAAAAAATGTACACTAAAATCTACAAATACAAAACAAAATTAAGTAAACATGAGTTAAAATAATCAAATGTATCTCTAAAGAATTACAAATCTACTTTATAAAACTACTTTACTAAATTAATATTAAATAAAAAATATTTTTCCACTAACCTGTAACATTTGATTTCCAGTACCTTCCCTTAGCCTGTAAGGCCTGATAATTCCATCTTCATTAAAGTATCGTGGGGGTCGCAGACTCGTCACTTCATCAGAAGTCTTTGTAGCTCTAGATGGAAGAAACAGAACTAGGTTATGAAATTAAAAAAACTCAAAGTACGTTTTAAAACGCAGTCACTGAAAAATATTTATATTATATATAAAATATATATGATATATTAATATATAACCAACACAGCTATTAAAATTTTAAGTGATCTATTTTGGGGGAGGAGCAGGAGGAAAAAGATTTGACAACACTTTTGAGTGCTCAGGGACTCCTAGTTCTGTGTTCAGTGTGGCCATTGTGAGTGCTCAGAGGATCATACAAGTTAGGGATCCTCAAACTTTTGTCGATTTCTCATCTTTTTCAAATTTCTCAAAACTATATTCTGATTATAATACTAGAGGTGTACATTGTATCTTTCTAACATTTATTTTTAGTACAAATCACTTCAGTATTTCCAGTACTTGTTTTTATTACACAAATAATATAAGGTCCTTAGAAAAATGGAGAACCCTAATAGGTTGCTACAGTTATTTCTGGCCTTTCTTTGCAGACAGAGAATTGGTAAACACTGACTACCCCCTCACAACTTAAGGACTTGAATTTCTTCTATTTTGTCTAATCCCTCCAGTTTATAATGCTAAAAACAAGAGAGGATTACATGTTTTTTATAGGCATACTATCATTTATTAAATCTAATAATTGGGGGTCAGGCGGTGGCGCTGGAGGTAAGGTGCCTGCCTTGCCTGCATTAACCTAGGACAGACCGAGGTTCGATCCCCCGGTTCCCCATATGGTCCCCTGTTCCTGCCAGGAGCGACTTCTGAGCACATAGCCAGGAGTAACCCCTGAGCGTCACCGGGTGTGGCCCAAAAACCAAATAAAATAAAATAAAATAAATAAATCTAATAATTTTTCAAACAATAATTTCTGGTTATTATAAACAGAGGTCTCTTTTTATACTTCAATTTTGTCATCATTGTTGACATTTTCTTCTGAAAAATTCTGAGTCTTGGACTTAACTGAGTAAAACAATTTCTCCAGAATATTTTGTAGTTTTTGGCAAGGCCAGAAAATTGAGTTATTTTTCAATTTTAATATCTTTATTTAAACCCCTTGATTACAAATATGATTGTAGGTAGCTTTCAGTCATATAAAGAACATCCACCTTCACCAGTGCAACATTCCCATCACTGTGTGTGTTGGGGGGAGTTGGGGTATTGGGCAATTTGGCATTGGTGGAGGAAAGTGTGCACTGATAAAGAGTATTTTGTGTTATATTTCTTAAATGTAATAAAAAACAACTTTGTAACTGGGTGGGGGCTATATTATGAACAACTGTGAAACCACAGTGTTCAAATAAAATTATTTTTAAAAAGAAAAAAAAAGAAAAATCAGGCTGTATGTAAATATTGGGAAAAATAAACAAAAGCTACTACTAAAAAACAAAAACAAAAAACAAACAAGAGAGGATTACCAGTAACTTTGTCTCATTCCTGATTTCAAAAAGAAAGCTTTAGACATACCTCATAGCTGCCACCATGTCAGCTCATTGGCAAGCTCTTTAGCCTCATTCTATTCTCAAAAGTTAAGTGGTGAAAATTCACGAGTATACTGATCTCATAGATGAAAACCAGGGTGGGATTGGTGATGGAACATAGAATGCCAAAAAGTACTGTTTAAGCGAAACTATGTAAACCATGGTGTTTCAATAAAGTAAAACAAAGCAAGACATAACCAAAAAACCATTAGTGCAAGTGTATATGTGTATACTCAGTGCTAAGGAGTGATGCTTGGCTGTGCTATGGATGCTGAGGATTGAACCAAGGTCAACAAAGCTGCTACATGCAAGGACAACAGTTTCACCTTTCTACACTGTATCATTTTCTTTTTTGGCTACACTTGGTGGTCTTCAGGGCTACTTCCAGGTTGTGTAAAAGCTTGGGGGCTATTCCTAATGAAGTGAAGAAATACAGGGTTACTTGGTTTGGATTCTGGGGCTCCTGCATCCAGTAGTCTCTCCCTCACCCTTGGAGCTATCTCCACTCTTTGTTCTGTTTGTTACTCAAGTTAAAGATACTCTTTTTCTATCCTTAATTTCCTAGTCATTTTTGTTGTTGTTCTCACAGTTTCTGAGAGAAACCTGAAAGGGCATGGATTTTAATATTTCTTCCTTGTCATTGTACAAATGATCTCCTTCAATTCATAAATTTATCACATTACAAGGTTTTCTGATACTCCGATATCCTCACTTCTCCTTCCCCTTCTCCACAGAAGGGCAAATGCTGAGCCTGAACATGCACAGGGTTTTCTTTGGGATAATGAAAATGTTCTGGAATTAGTGATGATGGTTGTACAAACTAGTGAATACTTAAATTTAGTGGAGTGTACTTCAAATGCACATCTAAATGGTGACTTTTTAAAAGTGTGTGAATTCTCTCAAGTTTAGAAAGACTAGAGAAATGAGATACCCGAAGCAACATTCCAGACTTATATGGCAGGGATAAAGATGTGACTACAAAAAGGCAACACCAGTATTAGTGTGGTGTTGGAACTGTTTTGTATCTCAAACTGTAGAAACAAACAAGATATGTACAACCAATAAGCTTGCATTCAATATATACACAAACAAATTAGTTCAAGTCAAATTCTGGGAAAGTCTAAATCAAAATTTAAATGTTGTTTTAGTTTTGTAAAGTGTCACTACTGTGGAAATGGAGCAAAAAATATGTGATAGTTTGAGTACCATTTTATATGACAAAGTTGATATAGATGACATTAAATGAAGGATTCTGTGGCATGAGGGCAATCCCTCCATGCTGCTAACATGCTTCTCAGTAAAGAGAAAGAGTGGAAGATAATCACTCAGAGAGGGTGCAAGGTGGGTAAAGAGAGGGTTCAGTGATAGCTCTCACTCCAAGAAACTTCTGCAACCCCCAGAAACTGTGGAAGTAAGGATGGGTTCTTCCCTTCAGAGAATGTAGCCCTGGAAGACACATGGTTGCAGACTTCTGGCTCCAGAGCTCTAAGAAAATACTCTTCTCTTATATGTTGCAGTTCATGCCCGTGGACACAGGAAAAGTAAGATGTTTCTCCTGATCCTTTCTCCTTAATTCCTAAAATAGCCATGACTCTACAATCATCTCCATTAAAACAAAAAACTGGGCCCAGGAGATAGCATGGAGGTAAGGCGTTTGCCTTTCATGCAAAAGGTAATTGGTTCGAATCCCGGTGCCCCAATGGTCCCCCGTGCCTGCCAGGAGCAATTTCTGAGCATGGAGTCAGGAGTAATCCCTGAGCACTACCGG
>PVKC010041491.1:0-12139 GCA_004027635.1 Crocidura indochinensis | reverse complement strand
TGTACATCCATGTATATGAAAATTTCATGACTTCATCTCTCCTGACAGCTGCAGAATATTCCATTGTGTATATGTACCATAGTTTCTTTAGCCACTCGTCTGTTGAAGGGCATCTTGGTTGTTTCCAGAGCCTGGCTATTATGAATAGTGCTGCAATAAATATAGGTGTGAGGAAGGGGTTTTTGTATTGTATTCTTGTGTTCTTAGGATATATCAAAGATGCATATTTTTATTAAAAACATTCATAAAAGAAAACATTGATTTTAAAAATGTCAAGTATTTGCATAGCCTTTTTTTTGTTTGTTTATTTTTGGGCCACACCCATTGACACTCGGGTTACTCCTAGCTATGTGCTCAGAAATTGCCCCTGGCTTGGGGGACCATATGGGACTCCAGGGGATCAAACTGCTGTCTGTCCTAGGCTAAAGCTTGCAAAGCAGATGCCTTACCTCTAAAGCCACAGTTTTGGCGCCAAGCATAGCCATGTTTAAAAAGCTTGGTTACTTAGAGATTCTCTAGGAGATAATCTAAGAGATAATTAGGGATTAGTTTATTATCTTTAATGAACTAATTGACTCTAAAAACACTATTTAATTTAAAACCCTTTTAACATAAATTTTGAGTATTCTCAGAACTATTTATTATCTAATAACTTTATATATTTTTGTCTTAATGCAATATACTACTTTCAGAATTAGAAAACCTACTCAAAAATCTTTAAATGAAACTAAAACATATGTTGTCAAAATGCAGATTAGAGTCTAAATTAGCTAATTTTATTTACTGATTAGCAGAGGTAAACAATAGTGCAATTTTTCCTGAAGAATATTGGTCACATGTTTTCTGAATATTATCACTAAAAATTTCTAATAAACAAAACAGAAAACAAAAATGTATCCATCTCCTTAATTATGACAAGTGTTCAGCTAAATAGCATGGGTCTTTGAATTTTATAATTTCACATACTTTAGGACAGTTGGGGAGTTGGGTGATTTTCTGTGGTGCTTAGCAGCTATCTTGGGTCTGTGATCAGAAGTGATCACTGGCAACACAAGTGAACTATCTCTGGTGCCAGGGAATTAAACCTTAGTGGAATATAGGACAAGCACCACCATGCCCACACTATTTCTTCAGGTTCCTTTTTTAGAAAATTTCTAATATATATTCAACCTGAGACATATAAATAACATTATCTGAGTCATTTTACTTTCGGCCTATCAAGTTGAACTGATGTTTATCTATATGATACCATATAGATTATTCTCCAAAATATGTGTTCTTTAGAGATTTTTGTTTAATATTGTTTTTAATATTAAATATTATGCTTAGTATTTGTTAACAGTTTATCATTTTAATATGACCTGCTTATTATATTATAATTCAATTAAAAATTGTGAATTAAGGAGGTATATTGTCCCAGAGTATTTTTCACATTTATTAAAGAACTTCTCAGCTACAATTATTTTGGACTTAATCAATAATGTGGAAATAAAATTAATTATAGTAATTTACACTTGTAATTACCCTGCTAATTCTAATTATGCTATGAGAGCTATATCTGTGATGAATTTTCTTGCAATTAAGTACAGCAGAAAACCATTGTCAGCAATTTCCTCATGGATATTATTTCATTGTGATTGAAATCATGATCATTATCTCTTCAAAGCACATTGTTGTCTACTAATTAAAATAGTAGCTTTTCCAATTTATAAACAGATTCTTATGTATTTTCCAATCATTTGACCTTCATAGTAATTGTGGGACTGAGTAGGAAGTCGTCTCTCATTTTTCACAATTGAGAAACTGAAACTCATGAAGACTACTTATATTTGATGATACAGAAGGTAGAACCAGAAGGAGAGACTGAATTTGTCTAATGACAATTGAGCTGTTTAGCATTTGACTTATATTTCCAGGACAGAAATTTTTGCAGGAAAAAAATGTATTTGTTCAAGGTTATATAGATTGTGTGCAATGTAACTGCATGGAAGTTTGGTATGGGTAATATTGTACAGGTTCTCTTTTTGTTAAATCGAACAGCTATAACTTTGAGGTAAGTACACTCCCAATGTAAAGATACTGTTGACTTTCTTCCAAAAATATATAAGGTGTAACCCAGGGATAGAATTCCTGAAACCAGTAGGCTGTTTTATTCACTATTGCTAACACATAAAAATTTTATGGGTATATTTACAAATAAAGCAAAATATCTATAGGCAACGAAACATTAAAATTAACCACAAAAAAAATTAAAAAAAATTTTGGTCAAATGAAAAGACTCATGTGGTGTACTTTCATGCTATGAATGTTTCATAGTACATTCAGACTTGCTAACTATTGTATTATTGTGACCATGAAGGTATAGTTTTACTTTGCTCAATGGGACAATAAATCAAGGTAGAAGGTGATGAATAGAGAAAGTGTTTTATTAGCAACCAATCAGCAATTAAAGATGTTGGACTCATGACTTAGACCACCATTTTGTCTTATGCATACCACAATCCAGTTTTATCCTTGATAAAAATATAGAAAGCAGAGTTTTAGGCAGGGCATGTATGTGGCAAACAAATGAGTAACAAGGTCAATAAATTCTCCAGTGAACTGGTTTCTTGAAACAAATTCAAGTGTTTTTCTTTTTGTTGTTGTTGTTGTTGTTAATAATTCCTGATTAGAATTCAGTATTTTCTCCTAATAGGCTTGGGTAAAATACAAGAAAAGAAAAACAATCTTTCTCAACAGTATCTTTTTGCTGTTTTATTTGATTTTGCTTTGTCTTATTTTTATTCTAACTTCTATTGCCTTTAAGCTGATTTCATTATCAATAACAACAGATGCAATAACAAGTCTGAGAAATTGTCTTTGAAAAAAAACTGTCTTGAGATAATCAAAGACTTGCAGATTGTTATTTCAGGGGAAATATTACTTATATGAAGTTTAAGAAAAATGTCAGTGATATAGTCATGAATATCTAGAGAACAGATAAATAAATCATGATCTCTGCTCTGGCTGAATAAAAAAGGCCATGTTGCTTTTGAAGTTCAAATCACTTAAAATGTGGGAGATGAGTCATTTATACAAGTTGTCAAGTTTTGATTTTACATACTTATCTATACCTAAAATAATAAAATAATGTTTTTTGATGCTACTCACACTTTTTATCACTTCACCTCTTACATGCCTTGAGGTCAATCTAGCATTAAGAAATGTTTTACAGTGGCCAGAGTGGTAGGGTGCTTGCCTTGGATGTGATAACCTAGGACAGACCTTGATTAGATCCCCTAGCATCCTATATGTTCCCCCAAGCCAAGAGCAATTTCTGAGCACATATCCAGGAGTAACCCCTGAGCATCAACGAGTATGGCCCAAAAAACAAAAACAAAAAAAGTTTTACAAGTGGTAACTGTAGAAAATTATCCGATTTCCAATATATAAAATAGATGACATATTGTTATCAGTTCATTTAAAATAATTTTAATACATCTGTAAGATAGGATGCACATACATATAAAATATATACTTACATGCATTTATATGTATAGATGTACACTTACAAATGGTTTGGTTTCTTTAGATTTTATCTGCTTAGTAATGGTGATTGTGATGGTGGTGGTGATGGTGGTTTATGTATGTATGTATGTATGTATGTGTTTCTCTGTGTGTGTGTGTGTATGTATGTATGTGTTTCTTGTTTTCATTTTAAGCGTGCCTTGTACTTGGCCTCTTTTTTATTTTTAATAATAAATTTTAATTGAATCACCATGAGATACAGTAATTATTCAGTTTCAGTCATCCAATGTACAGAATCCTTCACCAGTACACATTTCCCTTCACCAATTTCCCCAGTTTACCTCCCATCCACCCTTGCTGTCGCACTGCCTGTCTCCATGAAAGACATTTTTCTTCTCTTTCTTTTTTCTTTTAGATACTATGGTTTACAATATTGTTACTGAAGGGTTTCATGTGGGTTCCTTTACTTTTGTCAGCACTCAGTTCTTTTCCAGAGTGATCAATTCTACCTACAATGAAATAGTGGTCACTTTTTTATTTTTAACTGCACTCCCCTGTTCTTTGCAGCAAGTTTTCTACCATGGAACAATCCTCCAGTCCCTCATCTCTATTATCTTTGATTTTATTACCAAACTATCTTGCTCTTTATTTTTTACCTCACAAGTGAATGCTATCATTATGTATCTACCATTTTCCCTTTAACTCATTTTGTTTAGCATATAGTCTTCATATTCATCCATCTATAAGCAAATTTCATGACTTAATTTTTCTTAACAACTTCATAGTATTTCATTATGTAGATATACCATTGTCACTTTATTCACTCATCTGTTCTCAGGCACTTGGTTTCAGATCCGGGTTATTGTGAATAGTACTGAAACAAATATAGAAGTGCAAATGCTTTTTCTGTATTTTTGAGTTTCTAGAGTATATTCCCAGGAGTGGTGTCTCTAGGTCATATGAAAAGTCAATTCCCTTGTTTTTTGGTTTTGTTTCTTTTTTTTTTTTTTTTTTTTTAGGAATTCCCATATTGTTTTAAAAAAGACTGGACCAGTCAATATTCCTATGTACTGTGAATGAGAGTCCCTTTCTCTCTACAGCCATGATAGCACTGCTTTTGTTCTATGGTGTGTATGCCAGGCTCTGTGGTGAGATGGTTCTTATTGTTGTTTTGATTTGTATCTCCCTGATGATTAATGATATGTAGGCTGTGTGTGTGTTTGTGGGTGTGTATGACTCTGGCTATCTGTATTTCTTTTTGAGAAAACCTATGTTCATCTCTTCTCCCCATTTTGTGACTGGTGTGGTTTCTACGTGCAAGGGCAGGCAGGAGACTGTTCTTTTCTGTTGCACTGGGAAATGTTCCTGTCAGGCTAAATACATAGGTATTTCATCATTTTAACTTTATATATTTTTTCAAATACATTTCATTTTTTACTTTTTCCCTATGGGATCTACCTAGGTTATATATTATATATAAGTCATTTAAGTATGTAAGTTGTATACATAAATGCTATAACATAAATATAAGCATATATATTTATATATAGTTATATATACTGAATCTTCAAAACTTCTTACATTTTTCACACTGCAATTTACTATGTACTTTAGTTTATTCATGTTTCTCAATAAAGTTATTTAATAATCTATAATCCTCAAAGAAATTGTGAGTTATTGACAAAATTATTAGTGATTATTGCTCACACACATAACCAGAAATGTTAAAACAATAATTATTTGAAAATAATATTAAAATGATTAAATATATATGTTTGATCAGCTGATTTTTTATAACTACTAAGCATTTGTGACATTATATTGATGGGATGAAATAATCAATTAAAGAGTTGATTTACTCTAATTTTATTCATTATAGTTTACAATAAAATTTAACCTTCTTTCACTAATCCTCCAGGTATTCTATACTATATAATAGTACTCTTGGGAAAATTCGTCTGTGTTAACAGCTGGCAAATAACATATGCAGCCAGATAGAACATCAACAGTTTTAATTAGTTATCTCAATGAACAGAAGGGCGGTATACATTTTTTTTGTGTGTGATTTTTTTTTGGGTCACACCCGGCAGTGCTCAGGGGTTACTCCTGGCTCCATGCTCAGAAACTGCTCCTGTCAGGCACGGGGGACCATATGGGACACCCGGATTCGAACTGATGACCTTCTGCATGAAAGGCAAACGCCCTACCTTCCATGCTATCTCTCCGGCCCATACATTTTTTATGACTGAAACTAACTACAAATATGCTTGTAATCATGGTGTTTAATAATGATATTAAATATTAATAAATAAAATAAAATACATCTTATAAAATAAATGTAAGGCAACACTACAATCTAAAAACTAGGAAGCAGAATCCACCTAAATAATGAGGAAAAAAAGGTAAAATTAAAAAAAAAACACTGAGATACATTATAACCATGTGTATTAGGAAGAGATTTTAGAAAATTTAGATATAAAATAATTTGGGAATGCACAGAGTAAAAAAGCGTAGTTTCATGGAATTAACTAAATAAATAGCAGAACACCAACTATAGATAAATATTTTACTTAACATATACTGTGAAAATATTCTGAAAATTGTTCACAAAGTATTCAAAAACTCACTACTTCATATTCCTATTTTCTGCTCTCATATTTTCTTTCTTCCTCCTTTTTTCTCTCTCTCAGCCAAAATACTGAAGCTTTAATGTGACTAGGCTTCTGTCTTGAACTACTGTTTATAAAAACTTAGCTGATATATAATATCTTCTTAATAAAATATTAAACTTTTACCTTCTTTATAATATATGCAATATAGATTTATCTATTCTTTATTTAATTTTTTATTAAATCATCATGAAATAAAGGGTTAAAAGTTGTTGATAATTGAATTATGGCCATATAATATTCCTATATTTCACTATTGTTCATTACTTGTTATCAGTTTCTCCAGTTATCCTATTTTTCTCTCCATTCTACCCCCAGGCTGCCTTTGTGGCAAGTTTTCTTCTCTGTCTATTTTTTGTTCCCCATTTTTCCTTCTTAGGCAGTCACCCTAGTTTTCATTTTTATTACTAAAGGGTTATCATGTATTGAAGTGAGGTCATTCTATATTCATTCTTCTATCTCTGACTCATTTTACTCAGAATATCATTTTATAATATTCTCATTTGACTTTCTATGTTTAAGCAAATTTCATGACTTCATAATTTCTAACAGATACATAGTATTCCATTGTGTAAATATCCCACCGTTTCTTGATCCACTCATCTGTTCTTAATCACTTGCATTCTTCCCAGAATCTGGCCATTGGGAATAGTGCTACCATGAATAGGAGTGCAGATGCCTTTTCTGCATTGTTATTGGGGCCTCAAGGATATATTCCTATAAACAGTATTGCTGGATCATAAGGGAGCTTGAGTTCTAGTTTTTGTGAGGAAAATTCATATTCCAAAAAGACTGGATTGTCTACTACATTTCCACCAGCAGTGAATAAGTTTCTCTTTCACTGCACATCAAAGCCTGCCATGGTTATTCTTTTTCTTCTTGTTGTTGCTATTCTCTATTGTGTTGTATAAAAACTCATTGTTTTGATTTGCTTCTCCATGGTGATGTGTAGGGTTTTTTCATGTGTGTTTTGGCCATCTGTATTTCTTCTTTGAGAAAGTTTCTGTTCAATTCTTATTTATTTATTGTTTGATTATTTTTCTGTTAAGCTCCCTACCCGTGCTTATATATCTTAGATATTAACTCTTTAAGATATGGACATTGTGTACTTTTTAATTTAATGCAATCCCATTTCTTTACCTTTGTTTCCATTTCCCTGTTCAGTAGTCTGTCATACATCCTGAAGATGTATTTAGCTTCCATCTTTTATGTATGTAGAGTTCTTCCTACATTTTTTCTATGTATCTGATGATTGAATGTTTGAGATCAAGGTCTTTAACCCATTTGGATTTGATCTTTGTGTGTGCTTTAGAAAGAAGTCTGAGTTCATTTTCTTACACATAGGAGACGAGTTCCCAGCATGACTTGTTGATGAGGCTTTTCTTGCACCATTTTATATTTATATTCCTTTATCAAAAACTAACGTAGCATATATCTGGAATCTGTCTCAGGATATTCAATTCTTTTCCACAAATGAGGGTCTGTTTTATTCCAATACTGTGATGTAGTAATTTCTACTGCTTTGTAGTATTGGTGAAAGTGGGGAAAGTGATGAATCATATTTTTCCCATGTGAGTGAAATGCATTAGCTCTTCTTTTCATGCAATAGATATTCTTTTCATGTGAATTAAATGTTAAAGCTATTAATGGAGGTCTGTTGTTCCATTTGAATTTCAGAGGTAGTCTATCTATTACTTTGAAAAATAACATGAGGGGCCGGGTGGTGGCGCTGGAGATAAGGTGCCTGCGCTAACCTAGGACAAACCGCGGTTCGATCCCCCGGTTCCCCATATGGTCCCCCGTGCCTGCCAGGAGCAATTTCTGAGCATGGAGTCAGGAATAACCCCTGAGCACTGCCGGGTGTGACCCAAAAACCAAAAAAAAAAAAAAAATAACATGAGTTTCTTTATAGGGATTGCATTAAATCTGTACAATGCTTTGGGAAGTATTTCCAATTTAATAATGTTATTCCTCCCAAATCATAAGCAGGGGGTATGTTTTAATTTTCTCATACCCTTTTTTATTTCTTAAAGTAATTTTCTTTATATAGGTCTTCCACCTCTTTAGTTAATTTTAAGATCTTTGCTTTTCTGAGTCATAATTATAAAAGGAACTTTTTTAAACATCCTTTTCTTTCCTTTCATTATTTGTATACTAAACAGTCTTACATATTATAAAAAAGACTTAAAATTACATTATTTTTAATTTCTTCATAGTTCATATAATCCATTTAGTTTTGTTTTATTGTTTCTTCTTTCAGTCCTTGTAAGTATAAGGAGTTATATTTAAGTATTCTTATGTACTTATAGAATTTATTGCTATTTGCCTTTTGTGTTTGACAATGTTCATTTGTTTGATAATTACATCAATAAAATGACTGTGTTGTCATAACCACTCTGAATTTTAAAACACAGTCAGTGCAAGTGCTTTCAAATATTATTTTTAAATTGGTCTTAAAATGATGACATAATGTTCTATGAATACTTTTGAAGTTTTTACTCTTTATGTCATTTATTGAGTATTATTAATAGATGTTATATGGATAGCAAAAGGTTTAACTAGATTCTTACAAAAATTTTATAAATTCCTATGGACATTTTATAATATTTTGGCCAGTTTTTATTAAATATTTTTCAATGTCAGTATTATGACATACTAGCATTCTAATTAGCTATTGTGTACAATAATTAAAGGTGCATTTCATATTTCTGACTCTTCCTATCAATACTAATAATAAACACACACACATTTTATCAATCTTAATCTCTGTTCTGACATTGAGCAAATCATTTTTATATTTCTTGTCTTTGACGAACATGAAACTCACTGACAAGTTCACATTTAATACTTAGTGGAGTTAGAATCACGATGGGTTAATGGGTAGAGAGGCTGTCTTGCACGCGGCTGACCCGAAATAGACAGGCAGTTCAAACCCCAACCTCCCTCATGGTCCCCGAGCCTGCCAGGAGCGACTTCTGAGCCAGAACCAGGAGGAACCCCTGAGCGCCACGCGGTGTGACCCCTAAACAAGCAAACAAAAATAAAAAAAAAAAACTCAGTGGGAAGGCTCTTTTCTGGGCATTGTTTGACTAATCCTAACTAAAGGATAATATTCTGCAGTTATCTGACTGGTAACCTAATGGCCTGTCGTTATTGGGACGGAGAAATAGAATGATTGGCTGAATTTATTTTTCACTCAGAAAGAAAACTTGAATTGCGCTATAAAGTTGTGGCAAGTTTTATATTTTTTTTAAAGAAAACATAAAACCAAGTAAGTGTCCTGAAGAGTAAACTCTGAATTGGATTAAAATAAAATACTGTGAATTCTGTTGGCCTGCATAGTTTAAAATATAAAAGCTAAAAGATAGATTTTTAGCCCTCTTAGAAAATTTAAATATATTTTAAAAGGGTGTAGATACAGATCTTAAGTAATAAAGAACTACAACCTTAATAAATTCATATACCACAATATATAATTATGATGTACTTGGAAAGTATTTTTGTTTTTGGGTGGGTTTGGGCCACAGCCAGTGATACTCAGGGATTATTCTTGGTAATATGCTCAGAAATCACTTCTGGCTTGGGGGACCATATGTACGCTGGGGGATAGAACTGCTGTCCATCCTAGGCTAGCTCACGCAAGGCAGACTGCCTTATCACTTCCACCACCACTCTGGTCCCAGTACTTGGAAAGTTTTGTATATCTTTTAGAAAATGTAGCATTAAAGATAGTGATTTGATTTCACCATCTAGTACTTTTCTAGGGTAGGAATAGTGCCCTTTAAGAGGTTGATAACATTAGAGCTATTTAATTCCACTGTTCATTTGAGCCTTTTCTTATTCAATAAAAGAAAATATTATTATAATATACACTTGACATTTTCTAGGAAGAATAAGAACACTTTGCCACCCTCTGAATTATCCTGCATCAGAGTGCACATTAGGTATTTCTAAAGGTGTTGATACATGAAGGCATGCCATTTTAAATGCATACAATTCTTAGAAAATGAGACTCTCATCTAACACTTAAATTTATAGGAAAAAAAATGCACATATAGCACTTGGGTAAATTCAGAAGGACTGTGATATTGCCACCAGTTACCATACATGAGTGATTTTTAAGGCTACTTGAATAATATTCTTGTATTAGTGATCACTCTCTTTAGACATGTCAACTGTTGGGAGTACTGAGGAAGGAAATTCAACATCTTACATATATTAATTATGTGAATATTATTTTCTAAATCTTTGGCAAATAATGTTCAGTAAGTCCAAGAACAGTGAATATGTGTGTGGAACTGATGCAGTGTGAATAAGGGGGAAACCCTCTTAATATCTGTTAAGTAGAGTTGTAGGAGTCTTTTTGGAAATACATATTTCCTAGGGTTTCGTGAAAAAAATGAAATAAATATACTAAATGTGGAAGAGCGTGGAAGTCAGACACCTCTAAGTACAAATTGTAAATTTAAAATAAAATTTAACTAGAAAAGGGGGGGAGTTTGTTTTATTTTAATTTTATTAATGTTTATAGACACTGTGAAATGAGTTATTTACAATTTGGTTTCATGCATACTATGTTCCAAGATCAATCCCTTTACCTATATCCATTTCCCTTCACCAATACTACCACCACACTTGCTTCCCACAGTCTGCATCTCCAAGAGATACTTATATAGGGATATATATATTTGTTTGTTTGTTTGTTTTTGGGCCACACTCGGTGATGCTCAGGAGTTACTACTGGCTATGCGCTCAGAATTCGCTCCTGGCTTGGGGAACCATATAGGACACCGGGGGATTGAACCACCGTCCATCCAAGGCTAGCGCAGGCAAGTCAGACACCTTACCTCTTACGCCACCACCCGGCCCCACATATATATTTTTTATTGTGACTTTCACTACTGTTGCTTTTTTATAAATAGAAGCTATTCTTTCTCCAGTTTCTCTTGGAAATAAATATAATGTTTTTGTAATGAAACATTTTATTATAGCATTTCTTGTTCACACTTGAGATAAATTAATTCTAGAAACAATAACTGAGAAAGGTATTACTTGTACTTTAGTAAATAAGTAAGTCTCATCAATAGAATCTTGGGTTTAGCCTGTCACATCAAAATCAATTCACAGGTAGTCAAACCTAAACTTTATGTTTTACTTATAATATTAGTGCATTTGCTTTAAAATGTGTTGAAGAATTTTGCTGTTACATTTCTCAGCTTTGTTCTTTCCCTAACTGATTTTTCTTTCCCATTTCTTCTGGCTTTGCAAGTTTAGTTATAATCCATAAATAATATATATGATGTACATATATATATATTACTGAAAGCAGAGTCTAAAGCTATTAAAGATCTAAATTTGGGTGGGAGATGAGGGATATGGTTTAGGGAGCAACATTTGTTTTACATTCAAATGGATGAGTTCCAGTGGTTGGCAACCTTTTTTTTTTCAACTGAGCCAAATATCACCAAAACCATGATTGAAATTTATTTTGAGAATCACACTTTTGGGGGGAGGGGGGATTTGTTGTTGATTTTGGTTTTGGCAGTGCTCAGGGGTTACTCCTGGCTCTATGCTCAGAAATCACTCGTGGCAGGCTCAAGGGACCATATGGGATGTTGGGATTCGAACCACCGACCTTCTGCATGAAAGGCAAATGCCTTACCTCCATGCTATCTCTCCGGCCCTGAGAGGCACATTTTTCAAACCGAAAATACATAGGATGGTACACTGTTTGTAGTTTCAATAAGTTTTTATTGAGAATATTCTATATGCAAGAATCCACATAAGTTGGCAGGATACAAATAACACAACTAATACAACAAAAACTTTAAACGATATTATTTATCAATAATGTTAAATTTCATAAAAATTGCCTGGCAATGTAGAGAAAATTATATCCTGACAATGACTGACAAAACCACAAACAGTAATGTGAATTGGCCTTGAATTTCCTTGAATAGTTT
>PVKC010041490.1:0-12134 GCA_004027635.1 Crocidura indochinensis | reverse complement strand
AATGAGAACAAGGAGTGTTGGCGGGAATGTGGAGAGAAATGAACACTTATCAACTGCCTGTGGGAATGCCATCTAGTTCAAACTTTATGGAAAGCAATATGGAGATTCCTCCAAAAACTGGAACTTGAGATCCCATATGACCCAGCTATACCTTTTTTAGGAATATACACTAGGAACACAAAAATACAATACAAAAATCCATTCCTTATAACTGTATTCATTGCAGCACTATTTACCATACCAAGACTCCGGAAACAGCCAAGATACCCTTCAACAGATGAATGGCTAAAGAAACTGTGCTACATATGCACAATAGAATATTATACAGCTGTCAGGAGTGACGAAGTCATGAAATTTTCCTATAGAAGAATGTACATGGAATCTATTATGCTGAGTGAAATAAGTCAGAGATAGAGAGGAAGATGCAGCATGGTCTCACTCATATATGGGTTTTAAGAAAAATTAAACATATTGCAATAATAATTTTCAGACACAAAAGAGAGAAGGGCTGGAAGTTACAGCTCACCTTATGAAGCTCACCACAAAGAGTGATGAGTTTAGTTAGAGAAATAACTACATTTTGAACTATCCTAATAAAGAGAATGTATGAGGGAAATAGAAAGCCTGTCTAGAGTACAGGCGAGGGTTGGGTGTGTTGGAGAGAGATTTGGGACATTGGTGATGGGAATGTTGCACTGGTGATGGTGGTGTTCTTTCCATGACTGAAACCCAAACACTATCATGTATGTAATCAAGTTGTTTAAATAAAAAATACTGTGTTCTCCTAAAAAAAGTAAGCAAACAAATTTACATAGCAGAACTATATCATGTATATGAGTACTTTTTTGACAATAAATAGTGTCTTTAAGAATGGGAGTTCCTTTAGACTGGGAACAGGAATATTATATAAATTTCAATTGCCCTAATTTTTACTTTTTAATATATGTAGAGTGGGGATTTGCAAACGTACAACCAGCAGTGCTCAGGACTTGCTACTGCAGACTCTGAACTCAGGAAGCACACTTGGCTCTGAGTTACAGGATCACTTCTGCCTAGGTTAGAGGACCAGTTGGGTGATGGACTTTGAATACAAGCAGCCTATGTTCAAGGTTAGTAACCGACCTACTGTACTCTACTGCTCTACCTCCTGTGTGATTGTTATTTTTTACATGGTCTTACATCCTTAGGTTACAGGCTACTGCTGATTTTAGATTAATAGGGACAATAGACCATATCTAATATGATGAAATCCTTATATCACTCAGTGGCTTTGTGGCAGAGTTTTTGCTTATTGCTTCCACATGGATGGTAAGAAAGTGCATATTAGGTTTGCCAAGATAGTGGCCAGACCATTGACTTGCAATCAGACCCTGTTAATCTGCATCATTAACCCATCTTTAAAGACCACTAGGTCAGTCCTTCAGTGTCAAGATCATTAGATATGTTCCCAATCTTTGTTGTTGTTGCAACTTTATGTTTGGTTTTCTTTTGGCCCACATCTGACCATGCTCAGGGTTTATTCCTGCCTCTGTGCTAAGAAATTACTCCTGGAAGGATTGGGGACCATATGGGTTGCTGGGAATCAAATCTAGGTTCATCCTGCATTGGGCATGTGCAAGGCAAATGCCCTACCGCCGTGTTATATCGCCAGCCCCAAATATATTCCCAATATTGAGTTTGTGAATATTGGCACGAGATTGAAACTTTATTGTTAACATAAAAAGCTTTCAATGATATCATAAGCTACTTCCCCTTGCTAACACAGAAGTAGCTCAAGTAGGAAAGCTACATTTTCAAAACCAAATGGTTTTTTTCATATTCTAACAGCAACACAATTGGTCCTGTTTTTGTTTTTTTTTTATTAAAAACAGAGTGCTGAATGAGGAGAGCTTAAACAAAGAATTAAAAAAATGCAACAAAACCCATAATGCTGAGTTCTTGAGTTTAATGTTGGGTATGGTGAATAAAGATATTAGAAAAATTTGTAATTGTAGTTAGTAGAGGTTCAATGTTTTGTTGCTGTTTTCTGTGATTTATAATTCTGATGATCTATGATTGGATCTCTCAATTTTCTTAGTATCAGATTTCTCAAAGGGAAACTCACTAAGATGGGGCTAAAGTGATAACACAGTGGCAAGACATTGCTCTTAGCCAACGGGGGACAGACCCAGATTCAAACCCATATGGTCCTCAGAGCCTGCCAGCAGGAGCAATTTCTGAGCACAGAGTCAGAAGTAATGCCTGAGTACCTCCAGGTGTGGCCCAAAAATTAAAAAAAAAAACTAGGAGTAAAAACTCTAGGTACAACAAATGAATTTCAGACATTTATCACTGTTCATTATCTAGTCTGGTTCTCCCATTCTCAACCCTAACTGGTAGAAATAACGGGAATTGAGATCAAGGTATTTACTTTTGTCTCTTCTAAGTTTGAAGCAGTTTAATCAATGCTTCCTTTCTCAGGAACATTTTTGGTCTCAACTCCTTGAGCATGACTATTAAATAGTCAGATTGTTAGTGTCATGGATAATGCCTAGGGGATATGTGAAAAGATAGCAAGAAATAATGCTAGCGTGTCATCAATTTAGAAGATTGACAACAAGGCCACATTTATGGTGAGAGAAAAATTCCACCTTGTAGATGATTAATGGCTCCTTTTTTCTCTCAAAGATAGACACTTCTACACTAGGTATATCTGAACAATTGATCAGTTTGCTCTGAAACTCTAGAAAAAGACATATGAAATGTGCTTGAACATCTCCATCAGATCTTTACACCTGAAGACAATGAAAACTTTCACCTTTCTTCTTCTTTTTGTATATATTCTTTTTTGTTCTCTCCTTTTCCATTACCGTCATCATTTCTCCTTCCTGCTTTCCTCCATTTATCCCTTCTTCCTTCCTTACTTCTTCCTTTCTTTCTTCCTTTTCCTTCTTTCTTCTTTTTTCTTTGTCATCTTCACCTTTTTCTTTCTTATTCTCTTCCTCCTCCTTTCCTTCTTAAAATCCTCCTCCTGTTTCTCCTCCTCTCTTTTTTCCTTCTCTTCATCTTCCTTTTTTCTCATCCTTCTCTTTTCCTTCTTCCTTCATTTTCTCTGCTCTCTTTTTGTATCTCCATCTTATTTTATTTGGTTTGCACCTGCTGCTCTAAGAGTCTTCCCAGATAAGCCACCGACTCAGAATATTAGAAATACTTCCCTGGAAAACTACCTGCTTAGGGTCACCCTAATTCCCAAAGGTCTACTTAGACATTTAGCTGTTGCATTCCATTGAAAATCTACAAATTATGAAAAATAACATTAAAGTTATCCAAGACCTAAAAGAAACTGTCAACCGAGATTCTCTTGGTTCCATAGTCTTCTAATATCTCTGGGTCCCTTCCTCATTATACTTGTGACTTTTTTCTAAGGTTCTTGTCCTCTAAGCTACTGTGAGATTTATATCTTTTAGATACAAGGTGTTTATCTTCTCCATACCAAATGCTGGTTCTCAACATGATGTCAACCTATACTGATACCAACTAACAGTACCATACATTGAGGACCCGTAGATCACCTTCTTCATAGATACTCCTGAACACTAGTTCTGGGTCTCACTTCATCACCCCATTTCAGCAGGAAGAATCCAGAAGGGTCATTGCCCCCTTTCCCAATAGCAGAGGAGAACATCAAGGAAACCCTTGGTCTTTCCCTTGCCAGGACAACCTCAATATTAACCACCACTGCTTCAGTTCAATTAATGTAGGGGTGGGCAGTTGTGGGGAATGCAAAAAAATCTAATCTGAAGATTCACAGTATCCCATGAAAATAATGATCTCTATAGTTTCTTAGGGTCTGTTTAATATTAATTAATGACCTATGGCCTGGATCTGATTGTCAGATAACAAAAGGCAGGAAAATTGGCTTGGATGAATTCAACAAAGATCCAACCATAATAGGAGACACTAAATGGATTAAAGTCTAGGACAAATTTCTTTGAGATCCAAACTTTACCAAATGTGTAAGAGAGATAAGTAAATGTCATCTATTATATTTTGATAATTCTATTTGCCTACACAGGATATCACATCTCTCAACCCTAACTCAATTATATATCTATAGAGAATAGAAGACAGTTATTCATCATAGTGTGGTTACTATCAATATAAAAATCCTTAGATACAGGGGCTTAGTTTCTCCCTAGAATCTTCAGGTTTGAAATCTGTTCTTTACCTATTTATTAAAATTTTACTACTAACTACAATAAACTTAAAGCCTTTTTATGTTAATTTTTTAACTCTCCAGGTATGGGAGATAGAGATAATAGTACAGAGTTTTGAAAAGTTGCTTTGCATGTGACAGAACAGTGTGATTCCAGTCATCCCATATAACCAATGTGCCAGAAATAACCCTTATACATTACCATATGTATCCCAAACCAAAACTAAGTCAAACCATACATAACAGAAAACAAAACTCCAAGTGAAATCAATCAAAAACACCAAGAAAACACCGTATAAGCATCTGGGATGTGGAAAAACTTTACCTCTCAGAGACAAAACTCATCAATGGCGTATTATGCAGCCCTCAGGAGAGATGAAGTCATGAAATTTTCCTATACATGGATGTACATGGCATCTATTATGCTGAGTGAAATAAGTCAGAGAGAGAGAGAGAAAAATGCAGAATGGTATCACTCATATATGGGTTTTAAGAAAAATGAAAGACATTCTTGCAATAATAATTTTTAGACATAAAAGAGAATAGAGCTGGAAGTTCCAGCTCACCTCATGAAACTCACCACAAAGAGTGAAGAGTTCAGTTAGAGAAATAACTACATTTTGAACTGTCCTAATAATGAAAATGTATGAGGGAAATGGAGAGCCCGTCTATAGTACAGGTGGGGGTTGGGTGGGGAGGGGGGAGATTTGGGAAAATGGTGATGGGAACGTTGCACTGGTGATGGGTGGTGTTCTTTACATGACTGAATCCCAAATACAATCATGTATGTAATAATCAAGGTGTTTAAATAAAAAAATTGCTTTGAATGATTATTTGAATTGTCAGGATCTAGATTATCCTTGTTGGTAAAATTTATGTAAAGAGGCTAAATTTGGTATCTAGACTACTGAACAGATGTGCCATTTTTCAAAGTATAATAAAATTCTGGCACACTATGAAAAAAAAAGAAGAAGATAAGATATAAAACAACTCCATACTGCAGAGGAGATTGGAAAAGAACCTTAAAGCAAATGAACACACAATGGAAAATTTACTAAAAGGATTTGAAGAGTTGAAAATAGAAATCTTTGATAAACTCAACATAAACAAGATAAGGATCATTGGAGTCCCAGAGACCCACAATGATATCCCCCAGGTAGGTAGAATCAATAGTCAAGGACTTCATTACAGAGAAACCTCCAGAGCTAAACATGTCATGCAACCAAATTCTATATGCCCAGAAAGTACCAGATAAAGGAGACCTGAAGCAAAGCACTCCAAGACACAACCTAGTCACAATGAAAAATTCCAAATATAGGGCAAAATACTGAAAACAGCAAGATGAAAAAGGAAATTACATTCAAGGAGCATCCGCAAGATTTACAGCAGACCTGTCAAAAGAGACCATCAAGGAGAGAAAGCAGTGTGGGAAGATAGTGACAAAATTTAACCAAATAAATGCTTCATATAGAATATTGCACCCAGCAAGTCTCACTTTCAGGTTTGAAGGAAGTATATATGATTTCAAAGATAAACAAGAGCTCAGAAACTATAAAGAGTCAAGACTAGCCTTAAAAGAAAAACGGTAATGTCTACTATAAGACAAAACATATCAACAGACTCACCAAATTCCACACAAAGATGACAGTAAATCCCATGACTATTTTCTCTCTCAATGTTAATGGAATTACTGGACATGCTAATAGACACATGCCTGAACAGGGTGAGTCCGGGTTGCCGCAGCCGATGCCACTACTGAGGGCTTCTGAGCACTGTACGTTCAAAACCACCACCTGTGCAGGTTGGGCCCAAAGGAGTGCAGCTACAAAGCAAAATGGAGCATCTCTAGTAAATAAACTCCACCATAAAACATAGGGAGAAAAAAGCATAAAGCAATCATGACAATGGGGAAATAATGCAAGTTAACATCAGAAATATTAAATAAAGATGGCAGCTCTGATGACCCGAAAAACGACAACCACCTAATTAGGGTCTCAGATAAGGAGTTTAGAATAGAAATATGGAGGAAGTTCATAGAACTAAAAGAAAGCATAGGTCCAGCTGAATAGACCACAATGACAGAAATCAGAATACTCCTAATTGAAATAACAGGACTAAAAAAATGGTAGATGAAATAAAAAAAAAAAACCCTCAATAGAAAGCTTCTCCAGCAGAGTAATAGAAGCGGAGGACAGTATCAGTGAGCTGGAAGATGAGATACAAACAACTCCATACATCAGAAGAAATTGGAAAAAAACTCAAAGCAAATGATCAGACAATGATAAAAATACTCAATGAATGTGAGCAGATGAAAACTGAGACTTTGATAAATTCAACAGAAAAACTATATGAATCTTTGGAGTCCCAGAGACCCAGTAAGAAAATCCCCATAAAGAATCAACAGTTAAGGACATCATTACCGAGAAACTCCCAGAGCAAAAGACAGCATGCAACCAAATCCTGCATACACAAAGAGTACCAGCTAAAAGAGACCTGAAGAAATGCACCCTAAGACACATCCTAGTCACCATGGCAAATCTAACAGACAGAGTAGAATACTGAAAGCAGCAAGATTAAAAAGGGAAATTATATTCAAAGGAATATCCTTAAGATTTACAGCATACCTGACACAAGAATCCCTTAATGCCAGAAGGCAGTAGTAGGATATAGTGACAAACTCAATGAAATGAATGCTTAACCCAGAATACTACACCCAGCCAGATTGACTTTCAGGTTTGAAGGAAGTATACATGGTCACAGATAAACAACAGCTCAGAAACTTTACAGACTCAAAACCAACCCTAAAAGAAAAGCTGCAAGGTGTACTTTAAGGAAAGAAACACCAACGGATACACAAAACTTCTACACAAAGATGACACTAAATCTTATGTAAATTATCTCTTTCAACATCAGTGGACTAAATGCACGTGTTAAGAGATACAGAGGGGGCAAAATAGAACAAAAAGCTGAATGCAATGTTTTGTTGCCTACAAGAAACACATAGAAATGTCAGAACAAGAATAGATTTCAAAACAAAGGTTGGAGAAAAAACATTCAAGCAAACAACACCCTTAAAAAACTGGAGTGGCCATGTTAGTATCACATGAAACAAACTTTAGACTCAGAAAAGTTACAAGGGACAAAGATGGTCATTTTGTACTAATCGAAGGATATGGACAAAAAGGAGAAATCATACTCCTAAACATATGCACCCAATGATGGGCCTGCAAAATATTTAATACAAATCTTGACAAACCTGATAGAAAATATGAATACCAGCACATTAGTTGTGGGAGATTTCAACACTGACGTGAGACCTTTTGATAAATCAGCCAGGTTGAAACCCAGGAAGAATATATAATCTCTGAAAAGAGCAATGGAAGAAAGTGGACTAGTAGATTTATAGGGCAAGCCATCTGCAGAAAACTGGATACACATTCTTCTCCAGTGCACATGAGTCATTCTCTAGGATAGACCACATTCTGGTCCATACAACATAACTCCATAAATTCAAGAGAATAGAAGTTATACAAACTATGTTTATAGACCATAAGGCACTGAAATTAGATGTGAACTATAAAGAAACACAGAAGGAAAATTTGAACACCTAGAAACAAAGCAGTTCAGTACTGAACATCAGTGGGTCAGAGATGAAAACAAAAAGGAAATCAAAACATTCCTGGAAACAAATTACAATGAAGATAGTAATTGTCAGAACTTAGGGTACACAACAAAACCAGTATGAAGAGGAAAATTTATAGCCTTGCAAGCATACATCAGAAAGGAAGAAGGGGCCTATATAAAAAGCTTAATGACACTTAAGAACTAGAATGTGACCAGAAAAGGAAAAAATAGGAGGTAGGAGGAAATTAAAATAAATTTAGAGCAGAAAAAAAAGGAAATCCAAAAACAATTCAAAAGATCAACAAAAGCAAAAGTTGGTTTCTTCAAGGGAGAAAAACTAAAATCCTTCATCTAAATTCTGGTACAAGACAAGGCTGTCTGCTCTCTTTTCTTTTTTTCTACTTTCTTCTTTTTCTTTTTAAACTTTATTTATTTATTGACTGGTTTTTGGTTCACACCCACTAGTGCTCAGGGGTGACTACTGAGTGACTCTGCACTCAGAAATCTCCCCTGGCAGGCTGAGGGTCCATATGGGGTGCTGGATATTGAAGTGGATCCCTCCTGGGTCGGCTGCATATAAGGCAAACATCCTACCCCTGTGCTGTCTCTCCAACCCTTCTGCTTCTTTTTCAATTCAAGCTATGGTACTAATATATTATAATGCCTATGCTGTCAGTTTCTTTCCAGGAAAGGAACAATGCTGCACAAGACATGGTGGATGATACTACATAAGGTGGACTCTTCTTGCTTAGTACCTCAGTGGGGAAAATTATGCTTATGCTAAAATGCCCCATGCACAATCTAACCCTGAAAGCTTCATTTAACAAAGTTCATCCCTGCATTGATGTAGTACCAAGAAAAGAAAACCTCTCCCCTAAAAGTTACTGACCCATTTTTTTCTTTCTCTTCTTTATTTTCTTTCCTAAGCTATTTCTTTAAATTTTCTTAAATTTTTTCTTAATTCAATTACTTCTTATGTGCTCCAACCTATCCCATAAGGGTCAGACCTTCAAGTAAAAGCTATGAAGAGTTCTCTAATGTTTGTCTATAAGAGAGCATGATATTTTTAATTTTTGATATTTTTAATATCTTTATTTAAACACCTTGATTATAAACATGATTGTGGTACGGTTTCAGTCATGTAAAGAACACCCCCCTTCACCAGTGCAACATTCCCATCACCAATGTCCCAAATCTTCCTTCTCCCACCCACCCCCAAACTGTGCTCTATACAGGCTTTCTACTTCCCTCATTCATTCACATTGTTGTGATAGTACTCAATGTAGTTATTTCTCTAACTGCACTCACCACCCTTTGTGGTGAGCTTCATGTAAAGGGCTGGAATTTCTAGCCCTCCAAGAGAGCATTATTTTGTATGCTTTGGAATCCCCTGAGTTTCCCTAATCTACTGCATACAAGTAGTGCCTATATTGTATGCAGCCACTCTTATATTATCACTCTTTATGTCCTCCGTTCAGAACTTCTGTCCTCTCACCCCATCAAGCCTGATCCATTATCTCTCCCTCTTAACTCATTAGACACCCTTGCCCCAAAAGCAGCCATCCAGCTCCCAAAGTGAAAGGACATTCATTCAATCTCAAATATCTTGCCCTATAGAAGCTTCATCCATACTCCTGCTGATTCATTCTATGAGGCCCTTTTTTTCACACACACTCCTATAACATGGGTTGGTGCATACTACCAGATTCAGCTTCAGAAGGTCCCCCAGCTGGAGGACAATACCCAATCCCTTACTGCAGCAAATCATTTCTCACACTCAATAAGATCACATTGTGGGATGAAATGTACCCTAGATCTCACCCCCCCAGACAATCTCAAAAGACTTATTGGTGATATCTATATTTTCTATGTATGTTTAATTCATTAATAGTTATACCTCTTAGGGTGTCTATTTCCAAATATAAAGGTAGCCTTCTCCATCCCCATTTTTAAAAATAATTATTTATTTTTCTTTTTTCTTTGTTTGTTCTAGTTCTGCTTATTACAAAATTCTAAAAGCAAAGTCTTGCTTGGGATAAAAGCTTAGGTCAAAACCGGGCACAGAGATTTTATAGCCTACCATACTTACAACCTAATGCACCAACAATATGGCATCATTCCTTTTCTGCCTAATCACACTAAAATGGGGGAATGTATGTATAGAAACAAACTAGAGATAAAAAAACCATAAAGTTTATAATACAGTGGTACCTCCCAACCTGAACTTTGTCATGGGGACTTGATTTAGATCTCATGTGATCGGACATTGACCATCCAACGACAAACACCAGAGCCCAAATTTAAAACTGACACAGTTCTCTGCAACAGTACCAGGAATCAAATCCCCCCCCAGGGGAGCAACTAAGTCAACTCTGGCACCAACTTGCTATATTCATATGACATCCTGATGAGGATGAACAGAACCGACTTGTTCTAAAGGCAGGTTGCTTCACCTCATTACCTAATTGTGAGATGAAATCAGAAGACACTCAATCCTTGGATTTGTGTAAAACCAAGATCACTAGTTACAGAAAACAGACTGCAACCACTGTGACTGAGCAGAACTTCTAGAACCATAAAGAAAGATTCTATAATAGACTTCATCCTAGGACCTGCGCAAAAACCAAGATCTTCTAATTACAGAAGACTAACTTTTACAACCACAACTGAGCAGAACTTTTTTTTATGGTGCCTGGGCACCATAAATAGACCTCGATGTTCTACAGTGAAAAGGGCTTGAGTCTGTAGTTCATCACATGACAGTATGCTTCAAGGGTAGAGAAAACTTGTATCTCTAAGGTCAAGGAATTTCCTTTCTACTTTCCCCAAGAATTACTGTCACACCAGTCTCCTCCTCCCTTTTTGTTTTTTTTCCTTCCTTTTTATTTTTCTTTCTTCTTTACTTTTAAGTTTATTTTCACAGTTTCTAGACAGGGATTACTCCTGATTTTTTTCTTTTTATTTTATGAACAGAACCATAGAATTGGAATCATCTTGTTCTGCCACATAAAATGAGGGGTGAAAAGGTGGTTGGTAAGTGAGAGACAAGCCGGATCAAGAACATTTAGTGGAAATAAAAAATGATCAGACCTAAATACCCAACACAAAGTCAATGACAATAGAATCAAGAGACCCAAACTATAATAAGGTATACAAAGAAACATGTTACACTAGCAATCCAGGAAGCTAACTCATCCACAGGTATGGGATGCATGCTGGGAGCAGGGGCAGAGGGAGGTCAACACTGATCGTGGGAATTACCCTAATTCACTGTCACCATGTATTTTAAATATAACTGTGAAAGATTTAACTCACATTGATCTCAATAAAATTATAAACAAGAAACTGTGGTATATCTAAATAATGGAATACTATGCATATGTTAGGAAAAATGAAATCATGAAATCTGCTTGTACATGGATGTATATGGAGAGTATTATGCTGAATCAAAGAACTATAGGGAGAGAGGTAGACCTGCAATAATTGCATTCATTTGTGTCACATGAAAAAAGTGTTAGTATTGTAATAATATTCAAGCACAATTGAGATGAGGACCAGCCAATGGTAGGAAGCTTGTGAAAAATGGCAGGGGAGTGCAGTTAGGGCTGAGAGAGACCACCATGACAATCAATGATAGTTGGAAATGATCACTCAGATAAAGAACTGGGTGGTGAAAAGAGACAAACTGATAGGAATGATATCCCTTCAGTAACAATATTGCAAACCCAATTCTAAAACAGAATATAAAGATAAAAGAGACAGACAGAAAAAGACAGAAAAAAATTGTGCCACAGAGCAGGCAGGGGCAGGGACAGGAGGGAAACTGGGACCATTATTGGTGGGAAATATTCACTGGTGAAGGATGTTGTATAGTATATGACTGAACTTCAATCATGAACAACTTTGTAACTATGAAAAGAAGCTATCTGTGTGTTAAATTAACTTGGAAATCACGACATTTAAATAAGGTAATTTAAAATATTTAGTTGACACACTTTTGGTTTTCTGTAATTAGTGAGCAAGGGCTCATTGAACAACTGGAGTACAGAAGAATGTACCTATTGCACAGAAGTCAGCCTGTATGATGGTGACCTTTCTCCCTGGGGCAAATGAAAGTTTAAGAATAACTTCTAAAGGATGAGTCTTAGAAGCCAGAGAGTTCAATCAGAGAAGACTGATAGGGAGGAGGAGTGCCATTTCTAGAGATTCATCTGTAACCAAGAGAGTTCAGTTCCACTGCTGCTCATGTCTTGTTTTTCTCCTCTGGAATGACTGAATCATATTGAATGATGTATCTGTCAATCTATCTCTCTGT
>PVKC010041489.1:0-12137 GCA_004027635.1 Crocidura indochinensis | reverse complement strand
ATATGTTTTAGGGTCACAGCTGTTCGGGCTTGGCCATACTTCAAAGCTACACCCATCCTAGGGATCAAACTCAAGGTCTTGTAGGTTATATTTATTAGTCCTTCTCTTCCCTTTTATTTTTTACTTTTTAAAGCTTCAGTAAAAAAATTATTATCTTTACAACCAGTCATTAAGATCCACACTCTTGAACTCATGAGTAGTATACCTCCTAAGGACATGATTCAAATTAAAATCTTTTGGTTCTGGAGATAGCACAGCGGTAGGACGTTTGCTTGCATGCCGTCAACTTGGAACAGACCTGGGTTCGATTCCTGGCATCCTATACAGTCCCCTGAGCCTACCAGGAATGACTTGGGCACAAAATCAGGGCCACAGGGTGTGGTCCCAAACCTACCCACCAAAAAAAGACATTAAAATTTTTTCTACAAAATTAGTTGAGCTCTTGAGTGCCTAGTACTTGACAGACATCTAGTATTTTTGAGCATCTTGGTTCTGCTTCGAAGCTCAGTAATGTGTAATGTGAACTAGTCCCATACTCCTGGCGACATCTAGTGAAGCTTAACTTGAGGTATAAAATCACAAATACATTATTGTTGGTTCTCCCCCCACCCTCCTTTTTTGGTTTTTCGGGCCACACCCGTCTGACACCTTACCTCTAGTGCCACCTCGCCAGTCCCTATTGTTGGTTTTTAAAGGCACAGTAATAGTACGATACAATGTCTGATACAAAATTATAACAAGGAAATCTGCTTTAACTTGTAGATGAGCTCATCCTTTTAAGATGAGCCCTGGACAATGAGAAGGGGTCTGTATCTCTTTTTTTATACTTTGTTTCATTTGGCCTTTTATTCTTACATGTTATGAAAGCAGTAAAACCATATTCTTTTGATTGGGGCCATACTCTTGGCAGGTCTTCAGTGGTTACTCCTGGTGTTGCACTCAGGAATTCCTGTGGTGGTGCTTGGGAGACCATCTTGGATGCTGGGATTGAACCCAGATTAGCTGCATATAAGGCAAATGCCCTACCTACTGTGCTGGCTCTCCAGCTAAGCAGTAAAATCATTGTCAAAGCAAGTAAATGGAGAGTAGAGCATTCCTGGCAAAAGGAAGCACTGAAAGGAATGGAAATTTGATAAAGGGGGGAGAAATGAAAAAATGGGCAATATGTTGGGATTTGGGCACTACTCCGTGAGCTGAGTGCTTGCAGGAGTCGCCACCAAGAGGGTATCCTTCCAGTACTGCTGGATATGGCCCCAAACCCAGAACAGGAGAGGAAAGGCCATGTATTTAGGACATTGAGAGTGATAGGACTTGGGCAAGAGTCAGAAGTTTGGTATTTTTTAAACTCCTGACACCCCTCATATTCAGATGTTTTTTTGTTTTGTTTTGTTTTGTTTTTGGGTCACACCCGGCAGTGCTCAGGGGTTACTCCTGGCTCCATGCTCAGAAATTGCTCCCGGCAGGCACGGGGGACCATATGGGGCACCAGGATTCGAACCGATGACCTTTTGCATGAAAGGCAAACGCCTTACCTCCATGCTATCTCCCAGGCCCATATTCAGATGTTTTAAACCATGTTATATAGGTTGTCTTTTGAGTGAAATAAACGTTATGTATCAGGGGCCGGGCGGTGGCGCTAGAGGTAAGGTGCCTGCCTTGCCTGCGCTAGCCTAGGACGGATCGCAGTTCGATACCCCGGTTTTCCGTATGGTCCCCAAGCCAGGAGCGACTTCTGAACACATAGCCAGGAGTAACCCCTTAACGTCACTGGGTGTGGCCCCCACCCCCAAAAAAAACCGGCATGTATCTTACTATGAATTTGTTATGGTATCTTACTATGAACTAGCTTGTTATTTTAAGAATGTGTAGAGCTGTGACATGAAAGAGGCCACATTTCCTCCCCTTACCAGCTTTATTAAATTATAACTAGCAAATAACATAGTATGTTTGGATATATGATTAATAATGCAACAACACTATATACATTTTTTACAAAACAGCCACAATCAAGCAGATTAACAGTCTTTCAAGAGATCAAAGTTTTTAAAAATTTTTTGTTTCATTGTTTCAATAAGTTTTCATCTCAGAAACCCCACAACCTAGATTTGTTATGTTTGGTCTTAGCTTCAGTTTAAGGGCATTTATCTTCATTGAAGACTCATAGTCCCCTTAAAAAGGGTTTTCCTACAAATCCCGCAGTGCTTTGGTTTGTACCCTGTACTGCTTGCCTGATTGAGAGTGAGGGCAGATACTACCTAAGGTCTCCCTCAGCATAGGGAAGGATGAAGTTACCTTTAGAGACAAAGATCCAGATGCCCTTAAATTTCCAGTAAAAGTTGGTCCTTTTTCCACTTACTGCTGTATCTGATTTGCTCTTCAGTTGTTTTATTCGCAGTGATTTCTGTTCTTAGCCCACTTCTATCAAGTTCTTCCATAGAAGACCGCCCACCTTCCTGACATTTTGAAGGCTCACTACAGTCACACCATGCCGTAAATAACATTTCCAGTGCTTTTTTTCCTATTTTGAAAACCAGACATTTTGCCAGGTTCTCAGGGGAACATTTTTTTCATAAAGCTAAGGAAGATGATGCAGGTATTTTAATAAGTTGCTAGAAATCTTTAAATAGAAGCGAAAATAGGGGTTGGGTTGTTTGTTTGTTTTGGTTTTTTTTTTTAAAGTTTTTTTAACTTGATTGATTGATTGGCTTTTAGGCCACACCCAGCAGCACTCAGAGGTTACTCCTGGCTCTGCACTCAGGCTTGGGGGACTGTTTGAGATGCTGGGAATAGAACCGGTTCCTCCTAGGTCAGCGACATGCAAGGCAAATGCCCTACCGCTATGCTATCTCTCCAGACCCATTTTTTTTTTTTTCTCTCTCTCCTTATTGCAGGTGTTACTGTAGTACCCTAAGCTTTACCACAAATCTTAGAATAGTAACCACAGGGAGAAAAACATTAGAATCAAACCGTAGCTAAGGAGGCATTGCAAAGGCTAAAACCTAACTTTGTATACTTAGCTCTTAGGCTGAGGCAAGTTTTCTGTCCTGTGATCCCACTTATTCTTCCTGATTTCTTGGTGGTGGTGGTGGTTGTTTTATTTATTTATTTATTATTATTATTATTTTTTTTTTTTGGTTTTTGGGTCACACCCGGCAGTGCTCAGGGGTTACTCCTGGCTCCATGCTCAGAAATTGCTCCTGGCAGGCACGGGGGACCATATGGGGCACCGGGATTCGAACCGATGACCTTTTGCATGAAAGGCAAATGCCTTACCTCCATGCTAACTCCCGGGTCCCTTATTTTTTTTATTTTTTTATTTTTTTGGGGGGGGGTTTGTTGTTGTTGTTGTTTTTTACTTGATTGATTGGATTTTGGGCCACACCCAGTGGCATTCTGGACCCACTCTGGCTCTGCACTCAGAAATCATCGCTGGCAGACTGGGGGACATACGGGATGCTAGGAGTGGAACCAGGTTCCTCGCAGGTCGGCCGCATGCAAGACAAACGCCCTACTGTTATGCCATCTCTCTGGCCCCCTCGGGCTTCCTGATTTCTATTGTAGTTATTGCACGCTACATGTTTGGTAAGCTTTTCACAATAGAAAGCAGTGTTTGATACACAACAGGCATCATTGAATTAAAAAAAATTTTTGGACCACACTTGATGGTGCTCATGTCCACCTCCTTCCTTGAGTCTCCTGATGCTGGGGGATCATGAGGTACTAGAGATGACATTCAGGCCTTCTGTATGTGAAGCATGTGCTTCAGCCCTTAAACAGCCTCTCCAGTTTTTCTTTTTGTTTAAATGAAACATTATTGCATTATAACATAGTTTCAGGTGTGTGTCATTGTAAATAAGCTCAATGGAGTGTGTGAATGTTATTTATAAAGCCACAAGCCTGAGTTCCTGCATACCTCGAAATTTCTTGGTAAATAAGAGATAAGAGAGTCAAAGTATGAACTTAATGTATTAAGAAAATGTGTGTGTTGTAATTTTCGTTTTCCTCTTGCATCCCTCAATCCCCTCCTATCTGTTACAGATGCCCGAAGAACAGGCCTTCAGTGTTCTGGTCAAGATTATGTTTGATTATGGTCTCAGGGAACTTTTCAAGCAGAACTTTGAAGATTTACACTGCAAATTTTACCAATTGGAGCGCCTCATGCAGGTAAAAGAAATCCAGCCTCCCTTCCCTTTCCTCCCTTTCCTATTTGAGTGCTGGAAGGGAGAGAGCTAGATTGAGACTGAGAAGCAGCCTGAATTAGTTTAGCATTCTGGCATTATGGGAAGGTTCTTTGTGTGTTTGGTTGTTGTTGTTGGTGGTGGTGGTGGTTGTTTGATTTTTGGGCCATACACAGAGGTGCTTGGATTATTCCTGGTTATGTACTCAGAAATCACTTGTAGCAGCGTCGGGGAGCCATACCTAGGATCCGACCCTGGTCTGTCCCAGGTTGGCTGCATGCAAGTCAAGCGCCCTACTGCTTTGCTATCACTCTGGCCCTGTTTGTTTTAATTGCTTTTCTTTGTTTGCCCATTTCTTGTGATGGAGGAAACTGAGATGAATGTGAGGTTGAGGGTTGTGAGCTGGATTTTCTATCTCATAAGCACACACACGCACAATTTAGCAGGGACCATAATACAGAAAACTCCATCAAAAAGTAGGCAATGTATCAATACAATATAATACTACACAGCTATTAGGAGAAATGAAGTAATGAGATCTGCTAATACATGGATGGAGTAGAGAATATTAAGCTGAGTGAAGTCAGAGGGAGAGGAATAGACAGAATGATTGCACTCATTTATGAGACTTTTTTTTTAAATGATCATATGATAATAATATTCAAAGATAATAGAGATAAGGGTAAGGAGGACCAGTCCATGATAGGAAGTTTGAAACAAAGTCCTGTTAGGGTAGAGAAGGGACCATTGTGATAATTGGAAATGATCTGGACAAGATGCATGAAACCCTTTCAGCAACGTATTGCAAACCACAGTGTTTAAAAGGAATAAATAAATAAATAAATATATAAAAGGATAATGAGGAAAAATTCTGCCATAGAGGCAGATAGGGGGTAGGGGACAGAAAGAAGTCAAGAGGGAAACTGGGGACATTGATGGCAGGGAATGTGTACTGGTGAAGGGGTGGATTGGAACATTTTATGACTAGAACTTAATCATTAACAATTTTGTAACAGTATCTCACAATGATTCAATTTAAAATTTTTATTAATTAAAAAAATAGTAATAGTCACTGCAGAAATCACTCAGGGTTGGAAGTGCCTGCACACTTGAGTGTGGAAGCACTGGGCTGGATCCCCAGTACACCTGGTATTCCACACTCCATACTTAGAGTTGCTCATGAGTACTTGTGTGTGTGGCCCAAAAACCAGAATAAAAACAAAAAAAAAGAAATATTCACCAAGAATCTGTAGTTGACTGAGTTGGAGTCTCATAACAAAAGTGAAACCAACTTTTCCCAAACACTTCATAACCTGAAAGCAAAACTACCCTGTCAGATATTTTGATCTTTTGGGGGGGATTCCTCTTTAATTCCTTTGTGGACTGGAAAGGAAAACTGGCGCCAGTTTAATAATAGATGACAAATATTCTTCTGAACACTTCTCAGGCTCTAGAAAAAAATAAAGTACATGGTGATTTTTCTTTTTGTCTAAACTATTCCTGGCAGAGTTAATGAGCCAGCCAGTGAGAACTGAACGAATACATACGTGCCCCCAAATTAATTCATTTAATTTGTTGCTTTAGGAGTACATTCCGGACCTGTACAACCACTTTTTGGACA
The DNA here is from genome assembly GCA_004027635.1 of Crocidura indochinensis. NCBI lineage: Eukaryota > Metazoa > Chordata > Mammalia > Eulipotyphla > Soricidae > Crocidura > Crocidura indochinensis. The sequence goes on along the minus strand of PVKC010041489.1, from coordinate 6,338 downwards.
TCAGCCTAGAAGCGCACATGTACGCCTCTCAGTGGTTCCTGACTCTCTTCACAGCGAAGTTCCCACTCTACATGGTCTTTCATATCATCGACCTGCTGTTATGTGAGGTATGGGGCTTGCTTACACTCTTCTCCTGTTGGCTTATGTGCCCTTCCTCTGTCAGCTCAGTCACACATTTGGAGAATGGTGTTTTTGTTTTTCTTTCTTTTTTTTTTTTTTTTTTTTTTTGGTTTTTGGGCCACACCCAGTGACGCTCAGGGGTTACTCCTGGCTATGGGCTCAGAAGTCGCCCCTGGCCTGGGGGACCATATGGGGCACGGGGGATCGAACCGCGGTCCGTCCAAGGATGTGTTTTTGTTTTTCTAATAGTGGAAAAATTCATTTATTTTTCTTATGCCTGAACCTAGTGATCATATTTTCTGAAAGGTGCAGTCTGGTGTGGGTTATTTAAAAAAATATATATATATATAGCTGTCACTATATAGGGACTGGAATGATAGCTCGGCATTAGGGCATTTGCCTTGCACGCAGCCCATCCAGGATGGACTCAGGTTTGATCCTCAGCATCTCATATGGTCCCCCAAGTCTGCCAGGAGGAATTTCTGAGCACAGAGTAGGAACTCTGCCAGGTGTGCCCTCCACCCCGCCCCTACCCCCAAAAAGAAGAAGATAGTATCGTAATAATACCCAGAGACAGAGAGGAGGGCCAGGATGATCAGTCCATGGTAGAAAGCTTGCTACAAAGAGCGGGGAAGTGTAGTTAGTGCAGGAAAGGGACCACTATGACAATGATAGGTGAAGATGATCAGATGATCACTCTGTACAAGAAAGAACTGGGAGCTGAAAGGAGATAAAGTGATATGTATGATGCCCCTTCAGTAACAATATCACAAACCACAGTGTCTAAAAGGGAAAAAAATAGAGTCGGGGAGAAAGATGATCATAGAATAATCTCGTACTTGTGTGGGATATAAGAAAAATGAAGGATAGTATGGTAGTACTAGAGACAAGGACGGACCAGGAGGATCAGTCCATGGTAGGAAGCTTGCCACAAACAACATGGAGTGCCATTATGACAATAATGGTTGGAACTGATCACTCTGGACACAAACTGAGTGCTGAAAGGAGAAAAAGTGATTTGCAGGCTGCCCCCTTTATTTATTTATTTATTTTTTTTTGTTTGTTTTTGGGTCACACCCGGCAGCGCTCAGGGGTTACTCCTGGCTCCATGCTCAGAAATTGCTCCTGGCAGGCACGGGGCTACCATATGGGGCATTGGGATTCGAACCGATGACCTTTTGCATGAAAGGCAAACGCCTTACCTCCATGCTATCTCCTGCCCCCCCCCTTTATTAACAATAGTACATATCACGGTGTCAAAAAGGGAGATACAGAAAAGTAAAATTATCTGCCTGAGCAGCAGGCAGTGGTAGGGTGGGAAGGAAACTGGGGCACTGATAGCAGGACATGTGTCCTGGTGAAAATTGGTGTACATTGTACGACTGAAATTCAATCATGAACAATTTTGTAACCATGGTGCTTAAATCAAAAAATTCGCAAATAAATAAATAAAAGGGAAAAATGTGGGAGGAGAGAAAGAAGAAAAGTGGGGACATTAGTGGTGGGAAATGTGCACTAGTGAAGGGTGTTGGACATTTATGACTGAATCTCAATAATGAACAACTTTTTTTTTTTTTTTAATTTTTGGGCCACACCTGACAGTGCTCAGGGGTTATTCCTGGCTCCATGCTCAGAAATTGCTCCTGGCAAGCACGGGGGACCATATGGGACACCGGGATTCGAACCAATGACCTTCTGCATGAAAGGCAAACGCCAGGGGCCCGGAGAGGTAGCTCAGAAGCAGCCGATCCAGGACCTAAGGTGGTTGGTTCGAATCCCATAAGGTCCCCGTGCCTGCCAGGAGCTATTTCTGAGCAGATAGCCAGGAGTAACCCCTGAGCACCGCTGGGTGTGGCCCAAAAACCAAAAAAAAAAAAGACAGGCAAACGCCTTACCTCCATGCTATCTCTCCGGCCCCACAACTTATTTTTTTAAGCAGTCTATTGATTGGTTGGTTGGTTTTTGGGCCACACCCTGCGATGATCAGGGGTTACCCCTGGCTCTGCACTCAGAAATCGCTCTTAGCAGACGAGGGGATCATATGGGATGTTGGGAATCGAACTGAGTCCCTCCTGGGTTGGCAAGGCAAGTGCCTTACCACTGTGCTATCTCTCTGGCTCCATCATGGACAACTTTGTAACTGAAAAAAAAAACCAACCACATTATGAATAACCTTGTATCCATGGTGTTTAAATAATAAAAAAAAGATACTGTATGGGTTAAAACTACCCACCCATTGACTAGCCATACATAGTAGGTTTGACTGCAGTTTGCAAGAACCTCCAGATACAGTGATTAGGTAAAAGTAGAAGTTTTTTCTCGTATATGGATGCAGAAGGTTTGCAGTAGCCTTCCTCAGACTGTGACTCCTTCTAACTGTCTTGAGCTCAAGCTTCTCAGTTGTATTCAGATGAAGAGGATCAGCAGATGAGGGAGCACATCCCTCTCCCCTTGTGTTTTAGGAAGATGTCCTGAAGTTCAGCCTGCATTTCTGCCTCCCACTGGGTACATTAACATACCTAGCGGCAAGGGAGATTTTATTTTAAGCTAAATAGGAATTTACTAAAAGAATAAATACATAATAAAGTAAACAATAGTCTGACACAACATAGTTTGGCATCTTAAGACCTCTGCATAGGTGTTTCAGGAAAAAAGATTTTCTGGATAATGTGTCTATATTTTATGGAAATGATGGAAAATACAACCAAAGACATATTTTTAATTCTTCTAGTCTTTTTGTTTTGTTTTGGTTTTGGGTCATACCCAGCAGCGCTCAGGGGTTACTCCTGGCTCTGTGCTCAGAAATATTTCCTGGCAGGCTCGGGGGACCTACCATATGCCAGGATTCGAACCACCATCTTTTTGCATGCAAGGCAAATGCTCTATCTCCATGTTATCCCTCCAGCCCCCTTCTAGTCTGTTTTAATTCACAATTTTATGAATTTAATCTTTGGATTTGGGAGTATATGTTGGGAAGTTTATATTATGTGAGTCTAAGGCTAGAAAAACCTTAGGGCTAAAGCAATAGCACAGAAAGTAGGGCATTTGTCTTCAAGCAGCCTTCCCGGATTCAGTGTCCAGCATCCCTATGATTCCCCCAAGCCAGCTAACAGTGATTTCTGAGTGTAGAGCCAAGAGTAACCCGAGTGCCACTGTTTGTGTCCCCAACTTTCTCCCGCAAAAAAAGCTTTATCTTTTCCCAATCAGTAGACATGGACTACTTTAAGGTGTTTATCAAGGGCCAAAGAGATAGGAGAAAGGGGTTCAGGCCCTTGTCTTCCATACAGTCAGTCTCAGTTGCTAATACCACACATGCTTTCATGAGTACCACCAAATTTTGACCCCTGTCATCAACACCAAGTGTGGCTCTCAAACCCTTCCAACTCCTAATCCCCTTAATAAAAAGTTCTTCAGTGATGGTGTTTTAATTTTATTTTTCAAGATATTTTCAGGATACTATATTTCTTAAGTTTATATAATATATCTAAAATTGTGGGGTATTGTGAGATCAGTGCTGAAACATTTTAAGTCTAAAATCCAATTGAATAACTTTGTAAATCATAGTGCTTTACGAAAAATATTTTAAGTAAAAAAATTAAATTATGGAGCATTTTGAGGACAGTCAGTAAGCACTGAAAATGTTCTTTGTTTTTCTCTTCTAGGGAATAAGTGTGATTTTTAATGTCGCCCTTGGATTGCTAAAGGTACACATTTATTCTTAAGCTTACTTCACCGGAATTCCCTGTTCACGCTTGCCTCAGTCTCACTTTGAGTCGTGCCTCAGTCTCTCTGAGCAACCCCCAGGCTCTAGCATGTTCCTGATATAATGTGGGCACATGTAAGAAGCTTGGGCAAGGGCTCAGAAGTAGCTTCTGGGTTTGTTTTTTTGTTTTGTTTTGTTTTGTTTTTGCTTTTTCTGCACTTTCCTAGCAAAATCTTTTGTTCTTGTGTTTTCTTAAGACTTCCAAGGATGATTTGCTATTAACTGACTTTGAAGGTGCCTTGAAGTTCTTCAGGGTTCAGCTTCCTAAGAGATACCGCTCAGAAGAAAATGCAAAAAAACTAATGGAATTAGCTTGCAACATGAAGGTGAGATTCATTTTCGCATGAGATTAGATTCTTTGACGAATCAGTATTCCCAGTCAATCTGATGTTTGGATTTCTGTATTGTATACTCCCCCCCCCCATATTTTCATATGTACCTTATTCTCATCGCCCCTCCCCACCTGTAGAATCTTAAGAGAATTTATTCTCCCCATTTTGAAATTCAAAACCCCAAAACACAAGAGGTTTTCGTCCCTCAAAGTCTATGTAAAGATAATTAGTGGCAGAACTCAAGTTTTATGATTTCTACTATGTTTTCTATAACTCCATTTGTTGTGGTTAGAAGCCCTCTACAATGAAACATGCAGGATGAAAAGGAAACACATTTGGACTTCTATGGTTGCTGGGTTTTGTTTTTTGTTTAAAAAAAGGGTATAAAGCTCTAGGTTCTTTCTTGTTAGGTCCATGTTCTGATGTTTTGTTTTCGAAAGGAAAAGTAATTGAGGGAATTTGGTATTATTTTGGGTTGGAGGCACACAAAGTGGCTATGGTCAGACTTTTCTAGGGTACAGAAAAGACTGTCTTGTTTACTTTGTATGACTCCTGTTTATTGAATTTAATCTGCCAGGACAGGTGTGGTGGGGGAGAAGCTTCTATATAGAGCAAATAAAGACCTGATTTCAATTTGAATTTGAATTGAATTGAATTCAAATTTGAATTTGAATCTTGAGAAAGAGCTGAATTTGATGTTCATCTCTCTTATTAGAGGAAGGTACACATCTGGTGGTGCTTAGGGCTTGCACCTGGCTCTACACTTAAGAATTACTCTTGCCAGGGATTGAACCCCGGGCAGTCACAGACAAGGCAAATGCCCTTCCCGCTGTGCTGTCCTTAGCCCTGTTCATTTCCCTTTATTTTTGTTTTTGTTTTTTGTTTGTTTGTTTTGGGTCACACCCAGCAGCGGTAAGGGGCTACTCCTGGCTCTACACTCAGAAATCGCCTCTGGCAGGCAGCCTTGGGGGACCATATAGGATGCCCAGATTCTAACCACCCACCATCTTCTGCATGCAAGGCAAATGCCGTAGCACTGTGCTATCTCTCTGGTCCCTCTTGTTCATTTCCTTTAAGGCACAATTCCTTCATAAAAAGTAACATTAACATACTGTTGGTTGTTATAAATGCCAGATTAAATTTAGTGCAGGTTACCCTTCTCTAAGCACTGAGATCCACTAAATAAAATATGACCCAAGAATATTTTAAAGCTGGAATGATTATACAGTAGATAGAAAGCTTGCCTTGCACGTGGCCAACCCAAGTTTAATCTCCAGCACCCCATTTGGTGCCTGGAGCCTGCCAGAGTGCCACCAGGTACAGCTCAAAAAAACACAATAAGAAAAGTTAAACTTGAAAGAAACAGAAATATTCTGGTGTCCAAAATAAGGTAATTCATTGCTAGTTTGTGTCTGAACTGATCAAGCAGTATTCTGAGGACTGTGGGGCCATGATTAAGTATTAAGATATTGGAACACACATAGACATACTCGGGCCCCTGTAAAGAGGAAGCTGACCCTAAACTTCTACACAGTACACAGAGGACTTTGGAATGAGGACCCTGTTGGTGAAAAGAAAAACAGAGAAAACTATACATACAGCCTAAGAAACAATAGCCGTTGCAATAGAAAGTGAGTGGGGGATTTGAAGTCAAGAAAAGAACTTGGCATGTGTGCTCAATGCGCCGAGCACATGGTTCCGCCTCTGCCTCTCCCCTCCAGAGCTGTGTACTTTGCTACTTTCTGCAGGGTGATAGCCAGGGGCTCTCCTCTTGACAAGCTCTGAAACCCATTACTCTCTTTCTCTCCTTCTCAACCCTTCCTCTGGATTTTCAAATAAAAATGGTTTATTTTTTACCTAAAAAAAAAAAGGAAAGAAAGGAAATTAAATTTTAAAACAGAAAAGAGCTAAAAGTTAAAATAATCGTTAAGGTAACTTTATGTGTTAAATATTTCAGATACTATGACTGATGTGAAATGATAATTTGACATGTTCCAGATACTTCTGTTGTTTTTCTGGATGAAGATTAACTACAAAGATATATACAGATTAAGGGTGAAGATTAACTACATATATATATATATATATTATAGGCTATCTACAAATCTATCTTTAGCTTACTA
>PVKC010041488.1:0-12036 GCA_004027635.1 Crocidura indochinensis | reverse complement strand
TGTCTGGCAGCTAGGTCTGGCTATTTCACTTCCTCAAATATGGCTGCACCCTTCGAAGCCATATAAAGGAAGTCAGCATTGTAGAGACCATAATGCAAGACAAGTTCCCCCCGATATGCTGACTTAAATATAGGGTGGTTCACCATTGCACAGAACCTTCCAGACTTCACAAAAACTGGGTTTCCTTTCAAGTTGGGGAAAGTCCATGCTCACAAATGGTGCAGATGATGATATGTTCTAACTACTATCATCCATTGGCACTGCCCTTTTCAGAGTATCATGAATGCCTTCCCAGGAGCCAGCACAAGGCAGGGAAGAGGCTAATCATGTCTCTGGTGGGCTCAGGCCACATCCGGTCCCCACAGCAATTCTGCAAGAGGAAACCACTGTTCACAGTGTAGGTGTGGACAGACCTGAGAGAACAGGGCCTTAGAATTAGTGCTGCAAAAGCCAGCCTGGCCATTTCATAGGCTTAGGTCAGCACATTCCCTCGATCTTCCAATCTTGCTTTCTCCACTCAATGGTCACACACTAGGAATACGCCAGAATTTCTGGACCCTTCCATCATGACCTTTCTTAAACACTCAGGAAGCCTTTGACTTCTCCTCACATCTGGACTGGACCCCAAATCATCAGATGAACTAAGAAATGACCAGCTAGGGCCAGAGTGAGGTTGAAAGGGCTGGAGTATAGGTGTGGCATGGGGGTGTCCCTAAATAGTCATCCCAGAATCACCCAAATAAGCTACGGTAATAGCCATGGCCTTATAGGGAGGGGGTCTAGGCCACCTTTCCTCCTCCTAGGATGTCGCTATTGACCCAAAGACTTCCATACACATGAACCCTCTGTCAGTCTTTTCCAAAGTTCCACCCTGCCAGCTTCTTACACCAGCCTCACACAGAGACCTCTCAAATCTGGCCCTGCCTCCTCCATTGTCAGGAAAGGTGCGCCTTCAATCACCCATGATATTAGGATTTTCTTCTTCACCCTTAACTGCTCCCCCTTCTCTGTGAAGGGTGCACTGAGGTTCTATCTCCCATTGACTGAGCCCACATCTTTAACTCCTTGAGTTTCTTTCCTTCCAGATGTATCTAGCTGACTTTCTCTCCAGCCCCATTTCTTCTGCCTCTCTAAGAGAGACACGGCCTCTTTCCCCTTTCTTTTTCATTGTCATGGAAATAGTGTGGATCTCATAGCTAAGAGGGAACACAGGTCCTATAGCATCTCACAGACCCCACAAATAGTATTCATGTCCATTCCTGCTCTACAGAACCCCAATGCTTCTGTCCTCAGGAGACTGTTCCCAACATGCTTTTCTTTTTCTGACACATCAAGTCCCCAATGAGGAAAACTAGTGCTGTGCAAGACCTCACATTTTCTGAGAGAGGTCCTGCCCCTCACAGAAACCCACTGCAATTATCAGTGTGAGGCTTCATGGGCATTGGTAGTGGGAAGGTGAAGCTCAATGGTATGTTCTGTGCTGTTCTCAACTGACCCCCAAATCTCACTTGATCAGGAGATGCTCCTGTGAAGACAACAGGTCCTAACCCTATCTCTGAAATATACAATCTCTGGGGTGCTGACCTCCTTTATATGGTTTTCAAAGGTTCAGCCATATTTGAGGAAGCGAAATAGCCAGACCTAGCTGCAAGGAATGCTGGGAGATGTCCCATGAGGTCACATGTCCTTAATCCAGGAGTTCTCCAAGAGCACAGAGAGCAGACAAAAGAGAACAAGCAACACCCGGTGCTGTGACCGAGGGAGCCCCATTTCTCTCTTCCTGGACCATCACTTCTCTGTGACTCCATTGTCATTCACAGGGTAGTTGCTTTTTCTCAGCCTGTCTCATCTTGTTCTGGCATCTTTGTAAACGTGTTCATTTGATATTATTGTCCATTTTAACATCTCAATCCAGAAGCCTGTAATGAGAAAGACACAGCAGGGTTTAGAACCTGTTTTTGAGGGCTCCTATTACAGGATTTATTCCCCTTTTATTGACTTAAGGTTTTTAGGTTTGAACTTATTTCTGCCCTTTCCTTACGTGTGTTGTTGTTGTTCTGATTGTTAAGTGGTGACACAAGGGGCATTGCCAAGGAGATGGAGCTTGGGGATAGGTGGTGGTGCCTGAGGTAGAGCCCCCATTTCCCCGCCCACTTATTCCCTTATTTGGGCTCTTCCACACTCTGGAACATAACCCACTGTCTGGAAGATGTTGTGATTTCTTGCACATATTAGGAATTCTCCAGAAATTCAAAGGATTATGGAACACCTGGGATTTTCTCAGGGCTTGTGTGAGTGGATGTGGGACAGCCACAATACATGGAAAATGTGGGTTTCTGACTCTGTGTCTCTGGGCAGTAGCCGCTGTGTGGATTCAGAAACTACAGCAGGAAGGAGCTGCTGAATTTCCTCTCTAGTGCTGTTTTCTCAATATAAATTGAGTTTTGAAGCAAACGATCTATTTAATATAATTTGAAAATGACTTTGAATGATATGGTCACAGTTCTGGGGTACTTTATGTATATGTTTTGTTGGTGGTGGTGGTAGTAGCTTGTTTTTATTGCCAGTTTTTAGAATCCAACCAAAGCCCTCACATATGCAAGGCATGTGTCTTAGCACGGAGCTCCTCCTTGTCTCAGAATAAATGCACAAAGACCTCATTCCTACTTGCAATTCACAAAATATGGTCCATATTAGAAGATCTCTGGGATTCCAGACTAACCTGTAAAATTGGCTCCTCCAAACATTAGTTGGACCAAATGATGTGGCCCACTTTTAACTGTGGTGAATAAAATTCTAAAATACACCCACCAAGATGGACCTGGGTTTGATTCCTGGCATCCCATATGGTCCCCCGAGTCTACCAGGGGTGATTTCTGAGCACAGAGCCAGGAGTAACCCCTGAGCGCTATTGGGTATAGCCAAAAAAAAAAATTCTAAAATACAAATGTCTCATATCAATTCATCAGCCATTTCTGTTCCTCTTGAGGGACCTCCCAAGCAGTGCTCAGGAGGCTGAGGCATCACATCCAGGACTCAACCAATAAAACCAGTGGCTTTAATGTGACGTTCTAAGGATATCATACTGCTGGGACCTGACCAGGGATCAGGTGAGTCAACCAGGGGTGCTTGAACCAAACTGAACACTGATGCTATGCCCAGTCAAAGCCCCTGTGGTGTTGAAGGACTTCTGGCACCTTACCCAGAGACACTGGGTGGGGAGGGCATGGGCAAATGAGTACCCAAGTAATGGGGTTCCCAAGTTTCATAGTAATCCATATTTGAAACCATTTAATGACTTCTAGGAAAAAAACTCAGAGAGGGGTTGGAGACCTAGTACAGTGGGCAGGGAGCAAGCCTTGCATTTCATTGGCTGTCCACACCACATTCTGGTCCCTTAGCACCACCAGAAGTGATTCCTGAGCACAGAGCCAGGAGGAAGACCTGAGCACAGCCAGTTGTACCACCCACACTTCAAACACCCCCAAAGTTAAAAACAACAACAAAATTATCAACTAGATCCCAGTCAATTCTGGGTATTTTCAAGAAATTATATGTCACAACATTGAAACAGACCTTCTCACCATTTTCTTTATAATAAGATCTTTTAGTGAGCCAATGATAGAATTGTTCTAATATCTTGTTTTCAGAGAAGTTTATGGAAGACTGAAAGATTCTCCATGATATATTATTTTTTAGATAAATTGAAGTATTTAAATTGAAAAACTAGATGTTTAAATCTTCAGAAGATTGAGATTTTCTACCTGGGACTGAATGGACTATTGATAATCAACATAATATTGACCTATAGATCTCTTCATTTATTATGTTATAATTAATAAAATTGAAATTTTTTCTCTTTCTTAGTATTTTTAAATCCAAAAATCTATTATTTTCAGTGCCATGTTTGTATAAACATGAGGAGAAATCCTTTCTCTTTGTAATGGAAACTTTGAGAGCTCTTTATATTTCTAAAACTTTGAAATATTGGGAAGAATAGGAATTAAGATTAACCTCACTAATTAAGAGAAGCTTAATGCCTTATTCAAAGGGTTCTAGTCTACTAGTGAAGTGACAAAGTGAAAGGGCCAAAAACCCCAGGACATTGGTGGGGGGGCACAGAAAAACAAGTGTTGCAGGTAGATTCTGGTGGTCTATAACATTTTCTTTAGAAAAAAAAAAAAGGAAAGAAAATCCTGAGTCTCACACAGCATAAAACTGGCCATCTCCATAGAAAAGGACAGTCCATGCCCCTGCCCTTCCAAAATCATGCCTGTTGCCTCCAACACCCAGAGTCATCTTTTTCTGGATGACCCTGCCTCGTCACTGACCCTCTATAATTCCCTTTGGGAATCTGACCAAACCTCAGATAAGTTGGTTTGGGGGCTGCCATCACCGGGGCTTTCTGGAGCAAGTGTGAGCACCCTTCCTCCATAACCTCCTTCATCCAGGAGGCCTGGCAGCTGAGTACATGCCCTTAAGAGTCATAGTATCAGTAACAGTGTTTTGAATTTCTGGACAAATTCATTTGTTTGAAACTGTCATCCCTAAAGGAACACCCCACTTTAACAAAATGGACAGCTAACAATAAGCGATTACTAACTCTTCTGCCATTGTATTACTGACTTTATTGGGAATACATTAATTTTCACGAATGTGCTTGCTACTGGACTTTTTCTTTTTTACTTCTTTTATTTTCAACTTTCTTCTTTTCCTTTTAATTTTTTCTTTCTACTTTATTTTTCAATACCTTTGCCTTTAATTATCTGGAAACAAATGTATTATGACAAACTACATCAACTAGGTAATGTATTTTCTTTAAATAAATCAAAAAGTAATCTTGGGCTTTGTTCACCTTAGCTTGACTTAAGCTTCAATTAAGTCAGCCTTAAGACTGACTTTACTTCCTAACATTTAAAATTGAGGCCCACTAAGGAATTAGGTAGACCTGGAGTAGACCAAGAAGCTTTGGCTTTGATGTGGAAGAGTTTTAGCCCCACCCCCAAATAGAGATATCCTTGGTCAACAGCACCATTGGGAGACAAAGTATCCCCCAAAGGGGAAATGTCAAAACCGTTTCCAACTTGGCCTTTCTTCTTTCTCCCTGGAAAGTCAGGACTCTCCAGGGTTGGGAAAAGTTCAAACTGGCCTGAGATTTATAATTTGGAAAATGTGACTGCCAATCCTGCTATTAGTCTCCTTGTTTAATGATTGTGGTGTTTGTTTGTTTGTTTATTTTGTTCATTGATTATTCTGAATCTAAAGTTCAAGGATTGGTACAAGCAATCTGCATAATTACATCTGTTCTTATTGTTCTTGTGCATAAAGCAACAAACTCCCCAAAACTCCCTGAAAAACCCAAACAAAAAACAATAACAACAACAAAAAAAAACCTGACCATATTGATCAGAAATGAACATAATTTGTTATTGCAATGTTCCAAAAGAGTATGGGGTTCAGAACCCTGTCTTTTAATGGAGATCAGCTTATGGTTCTCTTCTTCATGTTGTACAAATTCTTACTATCAACTAAAGGTCATCCTGAGTTATTCTATCCTTTGACTGCGACTTTCTAAACAAATTTTTTTATTTTCTAGTTGATTTTCAGGTATGAAGAATTCTCAGTCCTCTTCTAAAGACCCTGCATGCTGGGATGTTGAGTTTACACATAAGGTCTGATTCCCACACAGATCTAACTCAACTTCCAGAGAAATGGAAGGAAAAACTGACTGTTGGGGGGCCGGCGAGGTGGTGCTAGAGATAAGGTGTCTGCCTTGCAAGCGCTAACCAAGGAAGGACCGCAGTTCGATCCCCTGCCCCGAGTCCCAAGCCAGGGGCAATTTCTGAGCGCTTAGCCAGAATTACCCCTGAGCATCAAACGGGTGTGGCCTGAAAAAACAAACAAAAGAAACTGACTGTTGGGATTGAAGTTAAATTAGGAGTTGAATTAGGAAATTAGGAGTTGAATTCAAGGGAGTAGGGAATTAGTACAAATCCAAGATGCCTATTTATATGGTCTCCCCTGATTCAGTCCCCAAACTAGGCACATGTGTGGCCCATTGAATATTGTCAGGAGAAACCACTGAGCACAGAAACATGAGCAACCCCTGAGCACTGAGCACTGCCAGTGTGGCCCCAAAGTCAAAACAAACCGAAACAAACCTACTTCTTGAGATGGTGACCAGAAAGTGGTTTGGGGGATGAGCATTAGCCTGACATCTTTTAAAGTTGCTAACTCCTGATCACATCTGTTCTTCTCTCATCAACTCTTGTCACTTGACCACTAACCAAACTTAATCAACAAACTCTGACATTTGCATCTGGTAACAACTTGATCTTCTGTCACCTACAAACTCTACAAGATGCAACTCATTCAAGATTAAGATGTGCCATTGAAAACTACTTTCAAATAATAAAAAAAAAATTGGCAGTATGAGAGGAAACAAGAGGCCCTCTAGAAATGCCAGCCTGGCAGTGTAGGCTAGGCATTTCTCCCAGTAATGCCCCCTAAGCACTAAGCACAATCTCAGGATTCCAGTAGCTCTGCTGCCTTGGACAAGCCCAGCCAATCTTCTCCTGATCCCCATCAGCATGTGTGATCCTAAGGAGAGGCACCACAAAGGGGTGTGTGCCAGAGAGGGAGTGTGACATCGATGAACCCATAGCCAGAATGTGATCAGCATCACTAGTAAAACATGTGACCCCAACAAGCATGTGGCATGTGGGGTCCCTGGTCCTCACAACAGCAGCAAGAAAGCAGTGGGGGAGACAGAGGCCACAGGTATTACTATTGTTTAAACTGGGTTCACAGATTCATTGTATTTCTCAGTGGCAGTGTTTAAAGTTAATTAAGGTTTTAAAGATACATCAGAAAACATGGCATACTTTTTATTTTTTCCCTTTGGTTTTGCTTGGGGTGCATCCAGCAATGCTTGAGGGGCACCCCTGACAATAATCAGGGACCATGTTGTGTCAGAAATGGAACCTGGACCTCCAGCAGCCCAAACTTTGGCCTAATGCTAAGATTTGTTAACCCTGGGTATTGTGTATCAGAGTTTGCTGTCTTGCTATGTATCCTTTGTAAGACTTCATTTATTTATTTTATGGGCCTCTCCTTAATGTTTGTAGAAACAGTCCCTGCTTTTCCTCAGTGAGTATGACTGGGTAATGTTAAAATTAGGTAAACCTTGGAAAAGCTTATGTGAATTCATTATTTTCTAGACTTTAATGTCCATATTTATAATTGCCACTTTGAAGTGGTTTTGTGTGTGTGTGTGTGTGTGTGTGTGTGTGTGTGTGTGTGTGTGTGTGTGTGTGTGTACAAAACCCAGCATTGATACCCAGAGTTCTTTTTTCCTTTTTTGGGCTGCTTTTGTTCTAAGTATTGGTCACCATTCTCTTGGTGTTACTTTAATTTTTGGTTGAAAACTGGGCAATTCATATTGAAACAACTCAGGGTTTTCATGTAAGTCATTTTCTTTTTTTTAATAAGAACTTGAAGTGAAATGAACAATTCTGTCTTCTCTTACTGAATAGAGAACCCCTGACTCTATTTCTGCCGGAATGTGTGGTTCCCTCATCCATTGTCTGGTACCAGAGCTGGTACCATACCACAGTCTGGTAGCAGAGCTGAGCTCCTTTGTGTTTCCAACTCAATTTTGAGGGGGTACTGCATGTGGTGACCAGGAGGCCCAGCATCCCCACTGGAAACTTTTGGCAAATCAATGCAAGACTCTAAGCAGGGCAGCTGCTCAGACCCTGAAGTCTCTGGAGGCTCCAAGACTGCACCCGATGATGCTCAGGAAACCATGTGGTGCCAGTATTCCAAGCTCAGGCGGGTGTGTGCCAGACATGTGTCCTCAGTACTATACTATCTTCCAAACCCCAGTTTACTCAAAACTGCCCAACTCATGCCTGTTGCTCAGCCCCTCAGTTGCTCTGAGAACATGGGGCAGTCTGAGCAGTAATCTAGAGTCCTTAATGGTTCTTCATGGATGTTCCATATGCTTTTCAAACGTCCTCTTTTAAACATGTGTCTCTGAACCCTCCTCATCGCTCTCTCATGTGGTGGCCAAATTCTTGGGGAGATGACTTTGAAAAAGTTCGAGATATTTTCAGAATCAATGTAAGCTTTCAAAATAAAAAAAAAATCAACTCACTAATCTAGTGCTTATTTTGTTGTTAGGTTGGGGCTGGGAATCCAATGCAGGACTTCACACATGTAAGGTGAGTACTATCCCACCAGTTATATTCCAGCCTCTAGAATTTGTAACTTTGAACATTACTATTGCTTTATATTCATGGAGTGTGGCTGAAAAATGCCTTTCACAAAGGGCTGTCACCTTAACCTACAGAAAACATCACCCTATTTAAAATACCCCTGTGATGGGGACAGAAGGAGCTCAATGGGTAGGGCACTTGCTATACACAAGTCAGTTTAGGCTTGATCCCTGACGACCAGTATGGTCCCATGAGCACTGTCAATAGTGATTCCTGGGCCAGGACCAAGTCTTGAACACTGCTGAGTATGCCCCACAAACAGTAGAATTAAATGAACATCCTTGACAAGGCTGAGGACACAGCCCCTTTGTAAAGCAAAATGCCTCTGAAGTAGAAGGTCTGAAGCTGTTTCTGGTACCATAATAAAAACCATTTCTCCTATTCAGTTTCAAACTGACATTATTTTGTTCCTACTTCTTTTCTTTAAATACCGTAAATGCTTCCCTTTCTTATCAGAGATAGACAATGTTCTGTGGTAAATGGGTGCATTGGGAAAATAGACATATTGCAGGGACCCAGGATATAGTGCAAAAGTCTAGAGTGCTACAAAGCCCTGGTGGAACTTTATAAGAAATAAACACCCAACTTCATTATAAAAAGGGAGAAGAAATAAACAGAAACTTTCTCAAAAGAGACACACATCACGAATTTGAGTGTCATCTTTGAGCAGAGGTCATGTTAATCTTCTCTGTATTGCTCCAATTTTAGTACATGTGCTGCCAAAGTGATGATGATGATGATGATGAGATACCATCTCACATCACAGAGACTGGCACACATCACAAAGAACAAGAACAATCAGTGCTGGCTGGGATGTGGAGAGAAAGGAACACTTATTCACTGCTGGTGGGAATGCCATCTAGTCCAGCCTTTATGGAAAACAATATGGATATTCCTCAAAAACTGAAAATTGAGTTCCCATATGATCCAGTTATACCACTCTTAGGGAAATATCTTAGGAACACAAAAAATACAATACAAAAATCCCTTCCTCACATCTGTATTCCTTGCAACACTATTTACAATTGCCAGACTCTGGAAACAACCAAGATGCCCTTCAACAACTGAATGACTAAAGAAACTGTGGCACATACACACAATGGAATATTATGCAGCCATCGGGAAAGATGAAGTCATGAAATTCTCCTATATGTGGATGTACATGGAATCTATTTTTTTTTGTTTTTGGGTCACACCTGGCAGTGCTCAGATGCTCTGAGTGCTCTATGCTCAGAAATAGTCCCTGGCAGTCATGGGGGACCATTGGGATGCCGGGATTCGAACCACTGTCCTTCTACATGGAAGGCAAATGCCTTACCTCAATGATATCTCACCTGCCCCACATGGAATATATTATGATGAGTAAAATAAGTCAGAGGGAGAGAGATAGACACAGAATAGTCTCACTCATCAATGGGTTTTAAGAAAAATTAAGGACATTATTGTAATAATGCCCAGAGACAATAGAGATGAGGCCCAGAAGGACCAGCTCACAATATGAAGCTCACCACAAAGAATGATGAGTGCAGTTAGGGAAATAACTACACTAACAGCTATCATGACAATCTAGATGAGTTAGAGAAGTAAAATGCCTGTCTCGAATACAGGCAGGGGTTGGGAAGGAGGATGGGCATTGGTGGTAGGAATGTTGCACTGGTGAAGGGGGTGTTCAGTTTATGACTGAAACCCAACTACAATCATGCTTGTAATCATGATGCTTAAATTAAGATTTTATAAGAGAGAGAGAGGCATGCAAATGACCAACAGGCATAAAAACGCTGTGTATCACTAATCAGCAGGGAAATGCAAAACAAAGCAAACTTGAGATATTACTTCACACTACAGAAACTGACACTCACCAAAATAGAACAAACCTGACTAGTGTGCTTGTGGATTGAGGAAAGGGGACTCTTTATTGCTGGTCCACTGGACCAGCTTTTTGGGAAAAAAACAGTATAGACATGCCTCAAAATGCTAGGTAAGGCATTTGGCCTCGTGACCCTGTAATTTCATTCCTTGGAATATGTTTTAAGGGTTCCAGATCACAATGCAGAAAAGACATCTGCAACCCTATGTTCACTGCAGGACTATTCACAATAGCCAAGTTCTGAAACAATCTAAATACCTAATAACAGTTGAATGGATAAAGAAACTCTTGTAGATATATATACACAATGATTATTAGTTGGCCCTAAGAAAGGATGAAGTCTTGCATCTTGTCACTACCTGGATGGTTCTGTAGAGAATTGTGCTGAAGGAAGTTAAGTCAGAGAGATAGGGACACACACAAAATGGTCTTTCCATTTGGAGCAATAGTCGTATTGACGACTATCTGTCAATACTATAAATGTTACTACTATTGAAAAACATAAACTACAATAGAAAAAGAGGGGAGACTAATACAACTGTCATTTTGTAAGAGAGCCAGAGCTTAGTTAAAGAACAACTTGACCAAAGTTTCAGAAGTTCACAAATAGTTTCCATAATCAAAATGTGATTTTGGAAGCTCAGAAATAGTTTGCTGAGGTGAAAGAATGTTAGAGCTGGAGAGTACTATTTTATAAACAGTCACAGCTAAAAACAATCCCAGTGAAATATCATCATAGCACAAACTGTTCTTCTTTTTTTTGTCGTCCCCAAATTCACAATACAGACGAGGCAAGGGTCTGGGTTGAGGTGTATATGGGGTGCATTTACTGTACCTCCTCTTTCTATATAGTTTTTTTTTAGTTTTGGGGTTATACCCAGCAGCGCTCAGGGGTTAGTCCTGGCTCTATGCTCAGAAATTGCTCCTGACATGCCCAGGGGACCATATGGGATGCCGGGATTTGAACCACTGACCTTCTTCATGGAAGGCAAACACTACCTCCATGCTATCTCTCTGGCCCCAAACTGTTCATTTCTTTATTTTTTTTTTTTTTTTGGTTTTTGGACCACACCCAGTGACGCTCAGAGGTTACTCCTGGCTATGCGCTCAGAAGTCGCCCCTGGCCTGGGGGACCATATGGGGCACGGGGGATGGAACCGCAGTCCGTCCAAGGCTAGCGCGGTAAGGCAGGCACCTTACCTCCAGAACCACTGCCCGGCCCCTCAAACTGTTCATTTCTTAACTGCAGAAGAGTTAAAAGACCCTACAATACCCAAGGCTGATACCCAACCCCAATAAAGGTTCAAATGTAAATCTAAGGGATCAATGAAACAACATTATTGATCTTCTCTTCATCTCTAAGACATAAATACTGTGCAATGATAATGGATTAATTTACCAGATGCATTAAATTATGATAACATGTACAAGCTCTTAGAAATATTATAGAGAGGCCAGAGTGATAGGACAATGAGGCTTACATGGGCTCAATGTGAGGTCACCTGATGACCACCAGGAAAGATTCCTTAGCATAGAGCCAGGAAAAGCCCTGACAATTAAGCGTGTCTCCTCAAAACAAAAATACCGGTAAGTAAAAACCAAGAAAAGTCAGTCACATATCCTCATTCCCAAGGAAGGGTCGAGGCCCAGGTTAGTGAGTTTGGTTCCACCAAGAAGGCTCAGGGGCAGAACCACTGTACTCATTCAATTGGGGCTTCTTCTGTGGTACTTGAGGTGGCTTGGGGTCACTCCTTGCCATGCTCAGGCTCCATGCTCAGATTCATGCTAGAGTTTCAGGGAGCACAGGTAGTGGTTCTGGGATGGGTTGGGACTGGAAGGAACCAAACCCAGGGCCTCTTCACACACACACACACACACACACACACACAC
>PVKC010041487.1:0-11463 GCA_004027635.1 Crocidura indochinensis | reverse complement strand
TAAAATAAGCTTTCTGGCTTATTTCATTAGGGGCGGTTTGACCAGTTCTTTTGTTTTATTTCCTAAATATTTATTTGGATATATTTTTGCCACTCTGTGTCTCTTAACTAGTACAATTAGTCTATTGACAGTGAAAGAGATAATTGTCATGGATTTAGTGTTATCTTTGTTTAGAAGTTTCCTGTGTCTGTTGGTCTGTATTGTCTTAAAGTAGACCTTTCAGCTTTTCTTTCAAGGCTGGTTTTATCTGAAAAGATTCTGACCTATTTTTATATGGGAATATATATATATATATATATATATATATATATATATATATATATATATATATATACTTTCTTCAAACTTGAAACTGAGACTGGTTGGGCACTATATAATAGGCCTGGCATGCATTTTGTTGAGTTTATTCACTATCTCCTACCACTGCCTCTAGCTTTGAGGGTTTCTTGTGATAGATCTGTTGTACATCTTCAGGATGTATTGAGGTGCTTTTATTCAAGTCTCTTTTAGCTGGCACTGTTCAGGCATGCAGGATTTGGTTGTGTGCAGTCTTTAGCTCTGGGAGTTTCTCTCAAATGATGTCTTTGACTACTGATTCTTCCTGGGTTTCTGAGACTTCATTATTCTTATGTTGTTTCTGTTGAGTTCATCAAAGACTTTTATTTTCATCTGAGCACATTCTTTGAGTACTTTTCCATTGTCTGATCACTTGCTTTAAGGGTCTTTTACAATCTCCTCTGCTTCATGGAGCTGTTTGGCATCTCATCTTCCATCTCACTGATTCTGTCCTCAGCTGCTGTTACTCTGTTAGACTTTCTATTGAGGTTTTCATTACATCTCCATAGTTTTTAATTCATGTTATTTCATTTTGGTGTTTTATAATTTTATCTTTGTGGTCTGTTCCACTTGATCTATGCTTTCCTTGAGTTTATTGAATACCCTCAATATTCTATTCTAAACTTCTTATGAGAGTCTAAATAGGTGGTTGGTATTCTCCAGTCATCAGAGCTGTCATCTCTATCCTCTATGCAGCATATTGTCCTGAGTTATTTTCTCATTGACTTGTTTGTAGTGTGAATTTTTCTTTGTATTGTGGTTGATTATATGGACTAGCGGATATTCCCTCCACTTTTCCCTTGTCTAAATCCATCTTTTGTGTATGGTGTAAGCCTACCTAGTGCAGAGCACTGAAGAAATTATGGCTGTTGGGGCCTTTCTTAGTTTGTGCTGGGTCTTGATCAGTTTATGTCTGCTGGGGTCTTTCTTGGCATCCTCAAGCAGAAAAGCAGAAAATCATGTAAGGAACAAAGTATGAAACTAAGAAGGGAACAGAACAGGAAACTAGGCAGGAAAAAACCAGCAGCTTTTTATGTCATTTTTGTTTTGTTTTGTTTTGTTTTTTGACCAAATACATGGCAGGATTCAGACTTTGGTGTTCGACAACTTAGTATGCCTGGAGCATGTAGTTGATCTTATGCCAGGATACTTCATGGGTAAGATCTTCCATTTTTTGGCCAAAGGTTTTTTTTTCTTTTTATTTTCCCCATATTTTACCGTGCCTATGCAAAATCAAACCAAAAATCCTGCCATGCACAAACATTTTATTATTATTCATTGTATTTCTTTTATAGCTTATCTTTTATTTTGGTGCTCCTGCCTTTTTATAGAACCTTGGGGCACATATTATTTTATTTTACCATATCTTCCCAAATTTTTCTATAAAATTAAGAGGAAAGGCATTATAAAGGCTGGGACAGGTACCAAGTGGTCTTGCATGCATTGGAGGGGAAATAAATAGGAACAGAAATAAATATCCAAGCCAATGTTAATGATACTAGAATCAAGTGACTTAAACTTTAACAACTTAAACTCAGAGGGGCCAGTTACACTGGCAATCCAGGGTTGTGGGAAAGGATGCACTCTAGGCCCATTGGTGGAGGGATGTTTACACTGATGATGGGAATGAACCAGACTTACTGTACAACTGAACATCAACTACGGAGGACTCTGTAGATCATAATTGTTTCAATAAAATAAAATTTAAAAAAGAAT
Organism: Crocidura indochinensis; assembly: GCA_004027635.1. Lineage (NCBI taxonomy): Eukaryota > Metazoa > Chordata > Mammalia > Eulipotyphla > Soricidae > Crocidura > Crocidura indochinensis. The sequence continues at coordinate 9,411 of PVKC010041487.1, read as the reverse complement.
GAATTTGTTCTTCACAGCAGACAAGATCAATGGAATGGGATAGTATTTTGCAGGTCAAAGTATGAAGTTAATTTTCAGTGCATCATCTGGAGTATTAGAGCTTACACTGGAAGTACACACAATGAATTAGCAGTTGTGTCCCATTTCAATAAAAAATCAGTAAATTGTCATTTTGGATTAGGTCTTCATGGTTCACAGAAATCATATATGTGTATTTCTGTTTCTCATTTTTAATATATCCATTTCTCCCATATATCTTTTCTCTTGAACAAAAATTAAAAACTAACATTGTATCTGGGGATTCATATCCTTCAGCAATTCTGAGATATTGGACACAATGAATGAGGGATTCATCTGGCTTGACTAATTGTGAACTTCCTTTATAATGTGTACCTAGAGAGCATATTGGCAGAGCTCTTGGGTCTCTGAATTCTAAGGTTGAAATAAATAAGGAAATAGGATGAGACAGGTGGCTGGGAGAGAAAATCCCCAGCCTGCAAAAAATACCTTCCTTTTACAAATAGCAGAATAAGCAAAATAACAGAAAGAGAAAATGTAAACTAAGCAACCAAAGCGTCATGATGTATGATTTGATCCAAATAACTGAGTTTGGAAGAAAGGTTAAAAGGGAGAAATATTGGAAATTTGGAGGAAGGTTTTTATGTCACTGGTTATGAGTTTGTTGTTGGAATTATGCAGGATAAAATCTCAAAGAGTAATCAAACACAGATATTCCATCAATTTTTAAAGCATGTAATTACCCCCCATGTGAAAATGGGGACAGGATTTGACAATATTCACACTATAGATCCCAACTCCCTACTCCAATTTTCAGGAGGTTTAGTGTGGGCATAAAATGAGAAGACTTAAGCCTCAAAGTATGTCTCACAAGGCTCTGTCACCTATTTAAGTCATTCTAGACCCTAGACAAGGCAAAAAACGTGGGATAAAAACCTCAGGATGAATATGTGTGATTATCACAGTGTCTATGAATCCAAGTGATACTGAAAGGTACCATGGCTGAAAATCTGATGTGAGAGCTCTTGGATATAGGTGACTACTGGAGAAAAAGTATAATGAACCAAGTCCTGAGATGGTCAGACTCACAGAGGAGAAGCACCTAGGCTCAGTGCTGAGTGAAATTATTATCAGTTGTTGTGGGCTAATATTAGAGATAGGTTTGAATTGCCAACTTTAGACTTTTTCTTGAGCAACTTTTCTGGGATAACATTAGAAACATGCAGTAAACTGCCATTTTCTAGACTTTTTGCTTGGGCACATGTTCTTATAAGAAAAATACCTTTGTCTACCAAACTGAGACTTATTTCAGAACTCATGTCTTTTTTATCATTTTATGATCAGCCTATCAAAATGTCTATGGAAATTCCAGTAATGTTAATGGTTATATACCAGAAGGAAAAGACTGAATATAATATAATAATTTCCCTGACACATAGGTCAATAGCTAATTTATAGCCAAAGCTCTAAACCATACAGAACCAAACTTTCTACAAAAGAGTGGAACTATTGAAATAATCACAAAAATCATTCATCTAAAAAGAGCCAATGGAAACTTCCAAAAAACCACTTCGCCTGTAGATGTTCCAGATGCTAGCTATTAAATCATAAGTGTGCTCCACAAACCCCAGCGAGGGAGAGGGATTCTCATAACACCAATCCGGGTAGGACAAGAGATAAGAATCTGGTAGCAGTTCCAATGCAGGAAACAATTCACACATAATTGATAAAATGACAAAACAGGAGCTCTCAATGCAAGCTATTCACCCACAAGCCAGAAGCTCCTTCAGGTGCAAGAGTTATCCAAGATGGAAATTTCCTCTCCAGGTCTCCCAGGCAGTCTTTATTGTGAAAACAAAACCACGAGCCGGGACTGGGCGATTGAAAACTGTCTAGTACCAGCATCAAAAACAAAGCCTTTCTCCAAGAGTGGGGACTGGGCCAAGAGAAAACAGACTAGTACCAACAGATAGGTGCATAAATTTACTAGACCTATGTCTAAAATTCATTCAAAGATCACAGAAATATCACTATGCACAGTTTTAAATTTTGATTACATAAACAAAGTCCAGGTTGATCACAGTAATGTGAGAACCAGTTCAGTTTACTGAATCAGAGGAGACCGTTGTCGAAAATTGTCTGGTTTCCTTGCAGGAGAACATTACTGATGTTCCAGTACTACTCTGCTCTGTGCCAGGTTGTCTCACCTCAGCCCCAGACTGTAGGAGCTACACCTGGTAGTGCACAAAATGTGGACAGAGACAGGTATGGATGGATTCCACTGACTGGGCCTAATTTATTCTCGGTCCTGGGACTGGGATCTCTTCCTGTAGCCACTGTGTGCAGGAAAAGTATTATCCATATCCAACCCATGCTGAGTATGTTATTCTCAAAGTGATGGTATGGAAATGTTTATATTTATATATATAAAATATAATATATAAATAAGTATAATCTTTAAGCACCATAATTACAAGCATGATTATAGGTGGGTTTCAGTCATAAAGAGAATACCCCCCTTTACCAGTGTAGCCTTCCTACCACCAATGCCCCATCCCTCCTCCCCCACCGCTGCTTGTATTCAAGACAAGCATTCTATGTCTCTCATTCATTAACATTGTCATGCTATTTGTTAATGTAGTTATCTCCTTAACAGCATTCACTACTCTTTGCATGAGCTTCATATTGTGAGCCAGTACTTCCATCCCTTGAACTCTAATATCACTGACTTTATTACAATAAAGTCATTATTTTAAAAAAAAAACATAGATGAGTGAGACTATTCTGTGTCTATCTCCTTCCCTCTGACTTATTTCACTCAGCATAATAGATTCCATGTACATCCATGTATAGGAAAATTTAATGACTTCTCTCCCTAGAACTGCATAATATTTGGTGTGGAAATACTTTGAGTTTTGGAATGTCCTCTGGTGTAAACTTGTCTGAATATAATTCAATAAGCTTATTTGCATATTCTTTTGAGAAAAATATACTGCCCAACTAATAACTTGCACCACTCAAACATAAGTGAGAGAATCACCCGAGTTTCCCTTTGATAGTCTGTGATTGATAGTTTGAGAGCACCAGACCATGCCCTGTCTTTGGATGCTGTGCAGAGAAAGTTCCTCTCACAAGACAGTAAATTGACAGGACCTGCTTTCATAGAGAAGCATCTGAATGATCCCTGTATTGCTCTTCTCTTTGATATCAGTCAATTGGAGATATATTGCAATCAGTGTGTTTACAATAAAAGCAATCACCTGCACCTTTTCATTTTTTTCCAGAAATGCTAGGTTTCTTCTTCTTCTTCTTCTTCTTCTTCTTCTTCTTATTATTATTATTATTATTATTATTATTATTATTATTATTATATGGGGGACACAGCCATTGATACTCAGGGGTTACTCCTGGCTATGCGCTCAGAAATTGCTTCTGGCTTTGGGGACCATATGGGTCAATGGGTATCAAACCCAGGTCTGTCCTGGGTCAGTCATGTGCAAAGCAAACACCCTACCACTTTGCTAATGCTCTTGCCCAGATTTATAAAAAGATATATAAAGATTGGCATGAACTTAATTTTATCATGGATATATGTCATCAGAATAAGATATTGGGGAAAATTAGGAGACTATGCATGATGTCCCCCCTGGATGACATTTTAGAAGTATTTTTTTGAAAACAGAAAATCTCAGGAACTGAACAGATGCTCCCAGGCCCCTGCAACCTATTCATGGTACAATTTCTACTTAATCATGAGCTCCCCCTGCTTCCCAGACATGCCATGCAGGGAGAAGAAGGTCTGGGTTCCTAGCTCTATGATGCTCAAAACTCCTGTTAACTATGAAATATCATCAGTCTATGGCATCTGAGTATTAGGACCTGACCTCATCCACCATATTTCTTTTCATTCTAATGTATCTAACACAAATAAAATCATGTTCCAATAGAGATCAAATAAAAACATCCATGGAAATTTCTAATTTATTATCAGTTTTTAATGATATCTTTATTTAAATACCTTGATTACAAACATGATTGTGGTTAGGTTTCAGTCATGTAAAGAACAATCCTTTCACCAGTGCAACATTCCCACCAACAATGACCCAAATCAGCCTCCACCCCACACCACCCCCAATTGTACTCAAGACAAGTTTTCCACATTCCTCATTCAGTCACATGGTTATGCTTGTTCTCAGTGTAGTCATTTCTCTAACTGCACTCACAACTCTTTGTGGTGAGTTTCATGAAGTGAGCTGGAGCTTCCAGCTCTCCTCTCTTTGTCTTTGAGGATTGTTGCAAAAACTTCTTTTATTTTTCTTAAAACCCATAGATGAGTGAGACTATTCTGCATCTCTCTCTCCCTCTGACTTATTTCACTCAGTATGAAAGCATCCATGAACATCCACGTAGAGGAACATTTCATGACTTCATTTCTCCTGACGGCTGCATAATATTCCATTGTGTATATGTACCACTGTTTCATTTTTTTTAGTTTTTGGTTTTTGGACCACACCCATTTGACGCTCAGGGGTTACTCCTGTCTATGCGCTCAGAAATTGCTCCTGGCTTGGGAGACCATATGGGTTGCTGGGGGATTGCTCCATCCTACGCTAGCACTTGCAAGACAGACACCTTACATCTAGTGCCACCTTCCTGGCTTCAGTTTATTTAGCCATTCATCTGTTGAAGGGCATCTTGCTTGTTTCCAGAGTCTGGCTATTGTGAATAGTGCTGCAATGAATATAAGTGTGAAAAAGGGATTTTTGTATTGTATTCTTGTGTTCCTAGAGTATATCCCTAGGAGTTGTATAGCTGGATCAAATGTGAGCTCATTTCCAGTTTTTGGAAGAATCTCCATATTGCTTTCCATAAAGATTGGTCTAGACGGCATGCCCAACAGCACTGGATAAGAGTTACTTTCTCTCCACATCCCCTCCACACTGAATGTTCTCATTTTTTGTGATGTGTGCCAATCTCTGTGGTGTGAGACAATATTTCATAGTTGTTTTGATTTGCATTGCCTTGATGATTAGTGATGAGAGCATTATTTCATGTGCCTTATGGCCATATATTTCTTTTTTTTTATAAAAGTGTCTGTCCATTTTCCCCTTATTTTATAATGGGATTAGATTTTTTTCTTGTAAAGTTCAGTCAATGCCATATATATTTTAATATTAGCCTCTTATCTGATAGACACTTTGTACTAATCAAGGGATATGTGTAACGGGAAGAAATCCCAATAGTAAATATATATGCACCCAATGAGAGATCAGCAATAATCTGACACAATTATTGACAAATTTGAAAGAAGATATCAATAACAATAAAATTACTTTGAGACACCTCAAACTGGCCCTGTCAACACTTGATAGATCAACCAGACTGAAACCCACAAAATATACTAGCCCTGAAAATAGTACTGAAAGAAAGAGGACTAGAAGATAAATATAGGATACTCCATCCACAAAAACCTGGATATGCGATGTTATCCAATGTACATGGATCATTATCCAGGATAGACCACATGCTGGCACATAAAATATACCTCCATAAAATCAAGAGGATAGAAATTTTTCAGGCTACCTTTGCAGACCACAAGACACTGAAATTAGATGTGAACTACAAAGGGACACAGAAGAATATCTTTAACAATTGGAAATTAAATAGCCTGCTACTGAACAACCAGTGGGTCCAAGATGAAATCAAAGAGGAAATCAAAACTTTCCTGGAAACAAATGATAATGAAGAACAAACTATCAAAATCTATGGAACACAGCAAAAGCGGTCCTGAATGGAAAACTTATAGCTTTGCAAGCACAGGTCAGGAATGAAGAAGGAGCATACCTGAATAGCTTAATGACACAATTCATAAAATTAGAAAATGATCAAAAAAGGAAACAAAAATATGGAGACAGAAGAAAATAAAATAAGCTGAGAACAAATATCAATGAAGTGGAAACATTAAAAATTAGAAAGATAAACGAAAGCAGAAATTGGTTCTTTGAAAAAATAAACAAGATAGATAGACCATCGGCAAAACTCACACAGAAAGCGAGAAATATTATAACCCATATTAGAAATGAAAAGGGGGAGATCACGACAGATATTGAAGAGATACAAAGGGTAATCAGAGATTACTTTGAAAAACTATGCTAATAAATATGAGAACCTGGAAGAAATGGGTAAATTGCTGGACTTTTATAACCTTCCATGGTTAAGTAAGGAGGATGTAGCATATATAAACACCCCCATCACTGTTGAGTAAATTGAAACAGTAATCAAACATCTGCCTAAAAAGAAAAGCACAGGCCCAGATGGATTTACTAATGAATTTTTTCAAATATTTCAAGAGGAATTACTACCATTCCTAGCCAGGTTCTTTCATAAAATTGAAAAAATGGGAACATTCCCAAACAGCATTTATGAAGCCAACATCACCTTGATACCAAAACTAGACAGAGATGCTGCCGAAAAAGATAATTACAGACCCCTATCCCTGATGAATGTAGATGCAAAGATTCTCAACAAAATCCTGGGTAATAGGATCCAATACCTCATCAAAAGATCATTCACTACGATCACGGTTGTCACCACTCCTCTTCAAAATAGTACTGAAAGTACTTGCTATAATGGCAATAAAAAACGTCAAGGGAATCCAGATAGGAAAGGAAGAAGTCAAGCTCTCACTGTTTGCGGATAACATGATATTCTACCTAGAAAACGCTAAAGACTCTACCGAAAAGCTTCTAGAAAGAATAGATTCATATAGCAAGGCGGCAGGCTACAAAATTAGCACACAGAAATTAATGGTCTTTTTATACACCAATAATGCTAGGGAAGAGATGGATGTTAAGAAGGCAATTCCATTCACATTAGTGCCACACAAACTCAATATCTTGGAGTCAACTTGACCAAAGACATGAAGGACCTATACAAAGAAAATTATAAAGCTCTGCTCCAAGAAATAAGAGAGGACAGGCAGAAATGGAAACACATACCCTGCTCATGGATTGGCAGGATTACCATCATTATAATGACAATACTACCCCCAAAGCATTGTAGATTTAATGCCATTCCTCTAAAAATACCCATGACATTCTTCAAAGAATTGGATAAAGTACTTTTTAAATTAAATTCACTTGGAACAAAAAACACCCTCGAATAGCTAAAGCACTCCTAGGGAAAAGGAATATGGAGGCATTACTTTCTCCAACTGTAAACTGTATTACAAAGAAATATTTATCAAAATAGCATGATATTGGGATAAAGACAGACCCTTCGATGAGTGGAGTAGGCTTGAGTACTCAGAGAATGTTCCCCAGACATACAATTGCCTAATTTTTGACAAAGGAGCAAGAAACCCTAAATGGAGCAGGAAAGCCTCTTCACAAGTGGTGCTGGCAGAACTGGTTAGCCACTTGCAAAAAAGCAAACATAGACCCTTCAATAGCTAACATCATTTATGATGATAAAATCCAAATGGATTAAACACCTTGATATAAGACCTGGTACCATAAGGTATATTGAATAATACATAGGTGAAATACTCTATGACATTGAGACTAAAGGCATTTTCGAAGAGGAAACTTCCCTTTTCAAACAAGTGGAAGCAGAGATAAACAGATAGGAATACATTAAGCTGAGCAGCTTCTGCTCCTCAAAAGAAATACTGCCCAGGATACAAGAGCCACCCACCATGTGGGAGAGACTATTCACACTGGAAATTTCAATGTGTCCTAGGTATTATCACACTTTCCTCCCTGCCACCTGTAGTCTACCTTTTCTTTCTCTCATCAACTACTTAGCACTCAGGTATAAAATTATTGGTCCACAAGGACAATTATATGGCATTTATTATGGGGAATCCCATTTTTCCTTCCTGTGTGTAGCATAGTTGATCGAAATGATGCATATATGACATTGTCCTGACTTAATTGCCTAACTTGATATGGTTAAAGTCCATTCAAATTGTAACTTTACTTATTACGTTTTTTAAAGCACTTAATATTTTTCTGTAATATACATGTGGTACAACTTTGTCTTTCACTAATCTATGATTGAATTTTTGGTTTGCTCACATCCTGGATATTGTATTAGGCAATAGGATGGGTCTGAATAGTTAGTTTTTGCAAATTTCATTGAGGCAGGCACAATTATTTTCAATAATATTAAAATCAGAATTTCATTGTAAAAATTCTAACAGCATCACTTCTAGTTCAAATTTCTACTTCCCCCAGTAAATAAATGGCCTATGGAAAATGTCTGCCTACATCTTAGTTAATTCAGTTATGTACATGAAGACTATGAAATCTTGGTGTGTACTTTAGAATGGACCTAGATAACTCTGTGAACTATTGTTTATTTTAATCAGCAGAGTAGCATGTGGTAACCTCTGAATATAACAAAATTATTGTTAAGGTACTGAAATTCACCCAAACACAACAATTAATTTCTTCTTTCTTCTTTGCACTTATAGGGACAGAGCTTAAGTTCATGACACAGAGACAGTGAGACACATTTTACATTCCAACTATGAGTCCTGAAAAGGACACCTATAGTAGGCTTAAGTGTTATATATAATTCCTGGCCCAGAGAAGAATAAGCCATAGTGTGATATCAAGGCAGTTTATTAGAAAGACATCTGGATCAAATCCATATTTTTGGAATAACAGAAAGTATCCAGATTTTGGGATCACCAGGTTGTGTATGTCTTATTTAGTGCTATAGTTAAACATCTGTTAGTGTAGTGGTATCCTACTTAGCAATAGGTTCATAGAGATGGAGTTCACTTGGACTACTGTAGGTCAATTAATGATCTCAAGTGGTGTTTGATATTCCCATTGTCAAGGAATAAAATAGTCCTCCTATAGTACTCTCTTATATAAAATATTTCAATTCCTTGTTACCATTTCATTATCCTGGAGTTCATGTTACCCCTTCTTGTGTTGACTGAAAGAGAATAACAGAGATTCTAGCCCCCATCTGTTCATAAAAACTGAAACTTCCCCAACTGAGGTTATGACAGAAAATTCCTAATGCCTAACCAATTGGAATTAATGCCACATAGAGAGGATAATGTTCAGACAAAGGATCAAGGCTGATCATTCCAGAATTGAAAGTAGCAGTTTAATATGTAAGAGGACTCATGTATAAGACTTTCCTTATGCAGATGCAAGAAAAATAGATTGCAAACCATACTTGAGGAGTGATTTATTCACTAGTTTTCAACTTTTTCTGTCCACACCTTTCTGCTTTATGAACATCAGCTCCCCAGGCTGGCCTTCCAGTAAAGCCTCTGCTTATGTGTTTTACATTCTTGCTTTTGTTTTCACGTAATAAATTTATTGAGGCAGTAAGAGTGGTCTTAAGGTCATTTTGCTCTATGAATGAGCA
>PVKC010041486.1:0-12133 GCA_004027635.1 Crocidura indochinensis | reverse complement strand
CATAATAGATTCCATGTACATCCATGTATAGGAAAATTTCATGACTTCATCTCTCCTGAGAGCTGCATAATATTCCATTTTGTATATGTAACACAGTTTCTTTAACTATTCATCTGTAAAAGGGCATATTGGTTGTTTCCAGAGTATGGTTATTCTAAATAGCACGGCAATGAATATAGGTGTGAGGAAGGTATTTTTTAATTGTATTTTTATGTTCCTAGGGTATATCTCTAAGAGTGGTATAGCTGGGTCGTATGGGAGCTCAATTTCTGGCTTTTGGAGGAATCTCCATATTGCTTTTCATAAAGGTTGGACTAGATGGCATTAGAGGACTGACTTTGACAACTACAACTGAACAGAACATTTTCTGGCACCATAAAAAGACATTGAGGTTCAATGGTGAGCATTTCTAGACCCTATAGTTGATCCCATGACAATATGCTTCAATGGTGGAGATACCCTATATTTCTTAGGTCAAAGGAATTTCCTTTCAAATTTCCCCAATACTTATGTACCTTTTAAAAAAAATCTTGCCATACTATCTCCCCATTCCTTTTTTTTTTTTTGCTAAAAAGAAAAATAAGGGGGGCTGTCTAGAATCTATAAATATAAATTTAAAAGAAGAAAGAAAACAAATATCCAAATGCCCACTGCCCCAAACCTTTAGTCCATTCTGTATATCCCAATGAGGACCTATATGTTCATTTTGTCTAATTAGTGATGTAATCCACTTTGATGTAAAGTTCTCCTACATGTATAGTTAGTTTTATATTTTATTCTATTAATCTATTTGATATTGATTTTATTGGCCAAGATGAAAGGAATCCTAAGAAGCAAACAGGAATCATCCCTTCTTATGAAAGAGAATGACATAGCTATAATTTATACTGTGTGCAAGAATTTAAAATTATAAATGTTCTGGTAATCTGGTTTTGGAGTAGCAAAGTTGTTTGGAAGGATAGAGCAATACTTTACAGAGGAAATGATGTGAAACCATCATTTCCATAGTAGAAAAAAAGAGGCTAACAAAGAAACAAAGACAGAGAGAATGATGTCAGTCCAACTAAATAGGGTTATCATTATAATGTTCAGAACTGAGAAACATGGGGCTTGGTGAAAGAAAAAGAAAGAGTTTGTAGGAAAGGAAGACATTTTTCTTTGGCTCCATTAGACTCCCTTGATTATTTAAAAAAAAAGTTAAACAAAGGCAGGTTAATAGGACAGAAGTATATGTTTATCTTATATGACAGGGGAGCCTTCATCAGGAAAAGAAGCCCAAGAACCCTGGTGGAGGGAGGAAGATACTGTTGGTGGGATTGATAATGGACATTGTATATCTGACATCCAACTATGAATAACTTTGTAAATCACAGAGCTGTAATAAAATTTAAAATATAAAAGAATAAAAAACCTAAAATGAATAAAATAGTTGTAATAAGAGAATATAATATGATAATGATAGAATAGAATGATGATAATAAGAAGATCTTGAATTTTTTTTTGCATTTTCTTTGTTGTTGTTGTTGCTATTTTCATTATTTACAGAGTGGCATGGATTGTGAAATGTGTGGAAGGCTATCTCATGATGCTCAAATTTACTTTTATCTCTATGGTTAGGCATCATTCTTGGTGGTGCTCAGGAGAAAATATGAGGTGCTGGAAATTGATCTGTGGTCAGCAGTGTGTAGGCAAGTACCTTAATTTCTATGTTATCTGATTAAGTCCCAATCTTTTTTTAATGATTTTTATTGTGATCAAAGTGAATCACAAATCTTTCACAGTAATACTTAAGGTACATAATGACAATGAAGTAGGGCCATTCTCACTACCAGTGTCGATCTCCCTCCTCCCCTGCTCCCAGCATGCATCTTATACCTCTTCCCTTTCCCCCTGGATTGCTAGTGTAACAGGTCTCTTTTGTGTATAGCCTATTGTCAATTGGGTATCGAATCTGTTGTCATTGATTTTGGTGTTTGTGTTTAAGTCTGATCATGAGCCAATCTTATGCTAAATTTAACCCAAGAGTTGCTTCATAGATAGTTGTAGAAAACTAGGAAAGATTAGAAAAATATGAAGTCAGTATAGAAACCAAAAGAATTTTAGCAGGGTCCAAAGAGAAGGATAGATGGAACAGGAAAGAACTTCCTATTTCTGCTGACTGTAGTTTGCACACATTTAGTTTAAAATAGTCAATAGGGGGTTGGAGTGACATTACAGCAGAAAGGATACTTGCCTTACATGCAGTAGGCCTGGGTTCAATCCTCACACTCCAGATGGTCCACTAAGCAATTTCAGGAGTAATCCCTGAGTGCAGACCCAGGAGTAAGTCTTGAGCTAGTCTAGGTGTAGCTCCCCCAGAATTAAAAAAATACTCTTGGTAGTCTTCTTACTTTAAAAATTACATGGCTAGGGGGGACCGAAGAGATAGCATGGAGGTAGGGCGTTTGCCTTTCATGCAGAAGGACGGTGGTTCGAATCCCGGCATCCCATGTGGTCCCCCGAGCCTGCCAGGAGCGATTTCTGAGGATGAAACCAGGAGTAACCCCTGAGCGCTGCCGGGTGTGACTCAAAAACCAAATATATATATATATATATATATACATATATATATACACATATGTATATATATACATATATACATATGTATATATACATATATATACACATATGTATATATATACATATATATACATGTGTATATATACATATATATACATATGTATATATACACATATATATACATATGTATATATACATATATATATATTGCATGGTTAAAAATTAGTCAGGGGCCGGCGAGGTGGCGCTAGAGGTAAGGTGTCTGCCTTGCAAGCACTAACCAAGGAAGGACCGCAGTTCAAGAAGGACCACAGTTCGATCCCCCGGTGTCCCATATGGTCCCCCCCAAGCTAGGGGCAATTTCTCAGCGCTTAGCCAGGAGTAACCCCTGAGCATCAAATGGGTGTGGCCCAAAAAAAAACCAAAAAAAATTAGACAATATGCCAAGGTAATATATTATGTTGTGGGGTCTTTTGAACCTTATTAATTTCAAGACTAATATAATTAATGGGGAATTTTCAGAAAAGTCAAGAGAAATAAAATTGGGTTTATCCCTGGGACTCCTTCATTGTTTAATTTTTAACAGATAATGCATTAAAATTATACAGTCTCAGAGCAATTAAAATAACTGAAATGTTGAAAATGCAAGATCTAAACAATTATATGCTAAAAGTCACGCACTCACTAGTTAATATAGTTATTTATGTATTACTGCTGAGTCAAGATAGAACTTAATTTATAGGAAAATGGATTTGTGCATATAGAAGTCTAATAAATACATCTAGATTCTCTCCTCCTCTGCTTCTCTGTTCCATCTTCTTCTTTGTCACTGTCTCTTTCTTAAACACACATGGGCAGAGCAGAGATAAATCTTGCTGTGCGGAGTAGATGATCACATACAGCCTCTTGGCTTGATTAATAAGTGACAGAATCGTGTTCTTGTTTTCAGGGAGCTTTCTATGGTGGCTGTAGTCTCTGGAGAGCTCAAGCCTACAAAGCGGTAACATCTGGTGCCCATTATTTCCCCAGATCTGTTGTGATTAGTCCATATGATAAGACGGGCCAATTGCTATGGGCAAGGGATTGCTACATTTTCCCCCATCAGGGTACTGGAGCTGTCACTTCTGGTTTGTGGCCCCTGCTAATTTGCCACCACAATTTCCAATATCTGCTAGAATTCCACATGGAAATCTCAATGCCTTGCAGGGGCAAGAGAACTGTATGACTGTAGACAGAAGGCTAGCTCTGATAATAAAAAGGAGAGGTTTATCAATTAACTCAAGCAGTGCTGTGTAGACGGAGATTGCCTGGTCTACTTCTGCTAGCTTATGCAGAGGAAATGATCCAAAAAAAGTTTATTCTTGCGGATGACAGAAACAGGAAGCTTCCAAATGTTAAAAAGAAGGTAGAGGGGAGATCAGAGACTTTTCGCTGCTTAATAAAGCGAATTAAAATGTTTTCTAAATGCCTTTCATTCTCTTTTGTCATTGTTCACAAGCAGTGATATGCAAAATAATAGTTGGAAGCTATTTGACAACAGACTGACCTGTCATTTCAGAGAGGAGGGTCTAGGCTCTAATAATTGACTATGAAATAGATACTTTAAAAACTTTTATTTAAAATGTTCTCTTTCCTTCTCTTTGTGGTAGGGGATGGGTCTTTGAGATATTGGTGACAGGAAGTAGGCATCCTGGTGGTGACTTCCTGTTGGAAACAATAACAGTGTTGTAGTTTACAATAACATTATGAGAAGGAATAAAAACATTGTATATGAGATTTACAAATTTATTAGAAGCCACTATGGGCTATTAACTCTTAAAAAGTATAAAAAGGGTAGTCAGACAAAACATAATTTTATAGAATGCTAATAATTACTGAATATGTGTGTGTGTGTGTGTGTGTGTGTGTGTGTGTGTGTGTGTGTGTGTGTGTGTCTGGGCAGGAGAAGCCTGTGTTCCCTCAGAAGAGGAGGGGCATTGTCTCTCCGGTAAAATTCGTCCTTTGGGGGAGAGGGAACTCACCTATCTGTTTCTCAGGGCTTCTGCCAGCCTCAGACTGAGCTGGAGTTTCTGCACCTGTTTCTCTCTCTCTCTCTCTCTCTCTCTCTCTCTCTCTCTCTCTCTCTCTCTCTCTGCTAATTTTGTCATTAAGTACATTAACATACTATGTTATTAAGTAGATTAAATACTCAAGATGAAATTCAGAACATTTTGTTAAAGTGATATACAAAGAGATTATAAAATTAAATTAATTTTTATTTGGTTGAGATTATTTTTAGAATATACTTGGTCTTTTGTTTGTCTGTTTGTTTGTTTTGTTGTTGTTTTTTTGTAGTTTTTGGGTCACTCCCGGCAGTGCTCAGGAGTTACTCCTGGCTCCATGCTCAGAAATTGCTCCTGGCAAGCACAGGGGACCATATGGGGCACCGGGATACGAACCGATGACCTTTTGCATGAAAGGCAAATGCCTTACCTCCATGCTATCTCCCGGGCCCCAATATACGTGTTCTTATGCCTTTGAAAATAATATCAAATAATATAACTCAGAATTAGAGTTTAAGAGGTAAAATACAAAACTTTGTTGTTATATATCAAATAGAACTTATAGTTATACTTAATTATATGACAAATTTGTGACAATCTCATAAACATGAATTTTGACAAACTCATAAGTAGAAAGTTTATGCATTATTTAATTAGCATAAAGTAAAACTATTAACTAATCATGTAAGCAAAATACTGTATCATGGATGTTTAAATTTCTGTTCTGTATCTAACTCATTTTGCCCTTGTAAAAACATAGATCCAAGATCCAGAGATGGAAAAGATAAATAACCCTGAAATCAACATCAAAGATTTTAGTGGATGTAAATGAATACACAAAGTGAGATTTATATGACAAAAATCACTCTTATAAATGTATCAAATGCAATAGCAGTGAGAAAAATAGACAACCTTGGTAATCCAACAAGGGTGAACATCATTTTTTTTAATTTTGTAAAGCTGATATTAAATCCATTTATTGCACGTTTTTTTTGCATTTATTTCAGATCACCTCTCTCATTTTGTATCTCTCACATACAAATTTATTTATATATGTTTGTGTTTGTCTATGTCAAAATAGACATGTATTTTTATAGACAAATTTGTTTAATATAAAAAAGACCATTCACCAGTGCAACATTCCCATCACCAATGTCCCAAGTGTCCCTCCTCCCCACCCCACCCTGGCCTATACTCTAAACAGGCTTTCTACTTCCCTCATTCAGTCACATTTTTTATGATGGTTCTCAGTGCAATTATTTCTGGGACTGTATCATCACTCTCTGTGGTGAGAATCATGTCGTGAATTGGACCTTCTAGTCCTCCTCTATTTTGTCTCTGAGAATTGTTACACAAATGTCTTTTATTTTTCTCAAAACCCATAGATTAGTGAGACCATTCTGCGTTTATCTCTCTCCCTCTGACTTATTTCACTCAGCATAATAGATTCCATATTCATCCAAGTATAGGAAAATGTCATGACTTCATCTCTTCTGATGGCTGCATAATATTCCATTGTATATATGTACCACAGTTTCTTTAGCCATTCATCTTTTGAGGGGCATCTAGGCTGTTTCCAGATTCTGACTATTGTAAACAGCACTGCAATGAATATAGGTGTGAGGACGGGATTTTTGTATTGTATTTTTGTGTTCCTAGGGTGAATCTTTAGGAGTGGTATAGCTGGATCGTATGGGAGCTCAACTTCCATCTCACACCACAGAGATTGGCGCACATCACAAAGAATGGGAACAAGCAGTGGTGGCAGGGATGTGGAGAGAAAGGAACTCTTATTCACTGCTGGTGGGAATGCTGACTAGTCTAACCTTTATGGAAAGCGATACGAAGATTCCTCCAAAAGCTGGAAGTTAAGGGTGAACATCTTAACCGTATAGATATTACTCTCTGACAGTGATAACTAACCCTTTGTGTATTAACTGGACTTGGAAAAACCTGACTATTACCAATTTAGTTGGGTGCAAACAACATTCCCCTTAGTGACAAAATTTTTTCTCCTTCATTTTGAAGGCTGATAATTTTTCCAAAAGACGCCCTGTTGCAATTCACTAAGGACAAAGAATGAGAAATCTGTTGTTAATAGAGAGCCTCCTGTTAAGTATTTAAGAAGACAGATCTTGACTAGGTGAGCCAAAGATGTTATTGGGACATTAATTCTAGGCCATCAATTTGAGTAGTTTCAAGTCTTACAGTCATTCTTCAATCATGATTTTTTCCCCATGGTTCTTAATTGCATATAAATGTTTAATTTTTTTCAAATATAGACTATGTATAAAAATGGTTCTGCTATCAACATATTTAAGTCAAAGTGGAAAACTGATATAAAGACATAAATAACAAAGATTTTAAAAAACGAAATGAAATTTTCTTGTATTTCTATAAATTGAAATTTTCTTGTATTTCTATAAATTAGAAAACTATTCCTTTCATAGTTTATTTTTCTGTGCAGGAAAAGTTACAATTAAGTGCTTTTAAAATAATATTCCTTATATAAGATTGATGATGTCTGCATAAGCTTAAAATAAGAAAATGTTCATAAGCTTTCCATTACATAAAACAGATTTAGTACAAATTAAGGTCAAGTTAAGAGCACATTTAGGTCAAATTAAGACCATGGTCAAAAGGAAAATAAAGCAGATTTCTTTATTCTAGGATATTATCAGAATATTATCAGTATTTTGTTTTGAAAAATCAAGTCCCTAGGTTTCTGTTTCCCTTTGTTTGGATGGTGTTCAGGGCTTACTCCAAGCTCTGCACTCAGGGATCACTTTTGGCAGTGATCCAGTGATCTTATGAGGCCAAGGGACTCATAAGAAGTACTTAGAATTGGACTCCGGTAAGTCATATGCAAGGCAAGTGCCTACCTGCTATACTATCATTTCAGTCTGAATAAATTTTTGTCCATATTTTTTCTCTTAAAAGCAAATAATTATCTACTAAAATAGTGTGCAATTAGATAACTAGATTTTTTACAGTTACAAATAGCTTCAGTCTTTTTTCAAAAAAGAAGTTTTGCCAAATTCTCAATTTATTCTAATTCTGCATTGGTTAAGAAAGCAACAGTATAGCTGGATCATATAGGAGTTCAATTTTAAGGAATCTCCATATTTTTTTCCATAAAGGCTGGACTAGAAGGTATTCCCACCAACAGTGAATAGAGTTCCTTTCTCTCCACATCCCCTCCAGCATCGATTGCTCTTATTCTTTGTGATATGTGCCAGTCTTTGTGGTGTGAGATAATACCTCATTGTTGTTTTGGATCTTTCTGATGATTAGTGATGTAGAGCACCCTAGCAACATAAAAATACAATTTAAAAATCCCTTCCTCACACTAATATTCATTGCAGCACTACTTATAATAGCCAGACTTTGGAAACAACCAAGATGTCCTTCAAGAGATGAATGACTAAAAAAACTGTGCTATATATACACAATGGAATATTATGTAGCCGTCAGGAGAGATGAAGTCACGAAATCTTCCTATACATGAAATCTTCCTGTACATGGAATCTGCTGAATGAAATAAGTCAGAGGAAGAGATAGACACAGAATAGTCTCACTCATCTATGGGTTTTAAGAAAAATAAAAGACACTTTTGTAATAATTCTCAGAGACAATAGAGATGAGGGCTGGAAGTCCCAGCTGATGATATGAAGCTCACCACAAAGAGTGGTGAGTGCAGTTAGAGAAATAACTATACTGACAACTAACATAACAATGTGAATGAATGAGGACAGTAGAAAGCCTGTCTCAAATACAGGTGGGGGTGGGTGGGTAAGGAGGTGGGAGATTTGGGGCATTATTGATGAGAATGTTGGGTGAAGGGGGGTGTTCGTTATATGACTGAAATGCAACTACAATCAGGTTTGTACTCAAATTGTATAAATACAGGTTAAAAAAAGAAAGCAACAGTAAACTTCAAAGCAAAACTTGAATAAATTTATGAAAGCAAAGAATAAAATTTCCAAAGAAACAAATGAAGAATCAAAGAATAAATTTTGTCTGTTATTTTTCATATATTAATATGGTTTGGAGTATGTGTGTAGTTTTTGTGAGATAAATTTGGTGTGATGAAATGAAAGTGATTACTGATTTGGTTTGTTTAAAAGATTTCAAGTTCATAAATTCATTATTTGACATAGTTTTCTAAGACATAATAAAGAAGTTGTGGCCAGAGAGATAGCACAGCAGTGGGGCATTTACCTTGCAAAAGACCAACCCAGGACCAATGTTGGATGGCTTGAATCCCTTCATCCCATACGGTCCCCATGCCTGCCAGGAGCGATTTCTGAGAACAGAGCCAAGAGTAACCCCTGAGCACCACTGATGTTTTTAGGGTGTGACCCAAAACCCAAAATAAATAAATAAATAAATAATGAAGGGATTGTGAATAAAGACTCTTTTCTTGCATGTGGCAAACCCTAGCCCAATCCCTAATCCTGCATATAATCCCTTGAGCATGATCCCTGAGTACAGAGCCAGGAGACCAAAGCAAAGTCAATCCTAAAGGTAATTCAAAATAAATAATAGAAAATTTTTTTATTAATTCATATGCCTAAACAAATTATAGAAAATGTTCTTGTGCTTTTGATTGTGTTAAAGTGTTCAAGTATGTATCCAACTTCACTAAAATAGTTTACAAGCTAGAAGTAGAAATAGTTATATTTTTTTATTATTTAACACATAGTGATACAAAGTAAAATCTCCTGGGGCAAGGAGGCAGCATCTTCCAGTTCAAGCACACCCCTAGTAGTTCCACTTGAGTAGGTTTACAGAGGAGCCGAAGGAGGTCAGACCCTTTCCATTGACACTAATGGACCGTTTTATGCAAAACTGTTCATTTTCCGAAAGAGACCATGTCTGACTGGTGGAGTGATTCACAAAAATCACTTCATTAAAGGAATACTCTTCATGCGTGGCCTTATTCCCTTTAGTTGGGGGTGGAAACTGTGAGCCACGCATGGGTGCCCCAAGAGAGGGAGTTCATCTCTACCACGTGACTCCAGCCTCAAGTTCCAGTCCCTGCACTCAGACAATGACATCCTGAGGCTGGCATACAGTCTGAAATCATCCATGTGACTCCATTTGTCTATGGAATGCCTACTTTCATGCAACAGAGCGCAGTATATATCATTTGGAAAAGAAAATCCACAGGGGTGCCCCCAAGTATTTCCAGTTTCCACACCAACCCTTCGTTTATTCTTTCTCTCAAATTTATCAAAAGCAAACTATGTGCTCTTGATATCAAGAGTCAATGGAACTCACGTTGGACTCCTAGGCGAGCTCATTCGAGATCTACTCCATGAAACCTGGAAACGGATTCAGGCTGAATCTGCTCTCTCTTGCCAACAGAAATTATTCATGATCTCCACCTATAAAGCAAGTTCAAAGACTTGAAAATAGCAGAGGAGGAAGAGGTTTATCTTAGAAAAGGACTGAAGAGTGTCTAGGATGGCAGTAAGAAGATGATAAACTGATATGTTGACTAGCTCCTGGTGAGAAAGTTGGGCAATTCTGGTTAAGTTTCTCCAAACCTATTTGAAGTTAATAAAAAGCAAATTATTTTCCTCTGTGTCATTCTAGTCTCCAAGAGTTGCTGTGCAGATTTGAAGAGAAGTGTTTCAAAAGGAAACACTTGAGTGGTGTTTTGACTTCTCTAATTAGGAAGTCTTTCTCCTTTTGCTTTTAGACTTATATATTGTGTTGGGGAATTCCAGATTTCGTTTTCTGCTTGAAATCTAGCCCCTTTGACCCTTCTAAGTACTGAAACTGTGGCCTTTGCCTTTAAGAGTCCAATGGCCAGTGGGGCTGTGAAGGATCCTTTTTAGCTGTGATTTGCACATCTCAGGAGCTCAGCTGCACCAGCTAATTTCCATAAGTATCATGTGGTGTTACAGAAACCACATTTTGCCAAGCTGTCAACTATAGAGCCTTCTCTTTGCTAAACAGACTCCCATTAAAACTGTCTGCACAATTTGTCAGTTAAATGAGGTACAAGAGGGACGCTCTATTTGCCCCTAATTAGCTGCGCAGACTACCTTTGTCTGTTTGATTAAGCATTCACATTATCAATTTTGTTTAATCTGATTCATTTCACACACCTCCCCTGGGACAAAGCCCATACGGTTAACTAATCTCTGATATCATCTCTCATATCAGGCAGTTATCATCTCCCCCTGAATGCACTCTACCCACAGGCACCATGATCATCAACCCCCACTGGAGGGACTTGGTCTGGAGGGGCACAAATTAAGCTCAGGAACGGGAGCTGACTCCTGGCATACTTAAATAATAAAGCAGATACTTCCTTGGTACCATCTGTCTGTCATAATCCAGTTATTCATTTATTCATATTCAGTAATTCATTCATTCAGGCAGTAAACATATTGCCTGCCTACTATGCACCAGGGGATGTAGTGGAAGCTAGGAGTTGTAGAAGACAGGGTTTCTGCTCTCAAATAGTGCTTATATTTCCAACCCTTGAGAACACTGAAAACCACCAAATAGCATGGAAAACATATTTTTCCCAGAGGCAACTTCTACCAATATCTGTCACGCATGGTGCCTTTGGCTCAAGCTTTCAAACAACTCTCCAAAGAAAGATTCCAGATAAAGGCATAAAAGCAAAGGTTCATAACTTCCAAAAACAATCCCCTTACTCACAACCCATTTGAAGAAATAGTTAGCCATGGGAAGAGTTTTGAAATTTTAGAATTCACAAATCCCTTTGTCATAGTTGTTGCAAAAATTGCATGGCATATAACAACTCCATTGAAGTTATTGTAAAACCAAACTAATTATATTCAACCTGATATCTTTAGTAGGTTGACAGAGAAAACAAATATTAATTTTTTTCTATTTTATTTTGGGGTCACATTTAGTGCAGGGCTTACTCCTGACCATGCTTAGCCCTGTGTGGCCTGATGATCCAACCCAGTACAACTGTACACAGGAAAGCACTGTACCCATTGTATTATGTCTATTGTACAATGAAGTGTACACCTAAAATTTATTTTAATGATTAACATAATTTTGTGGTGTTGACTTAGTAAAATTATTCTGGGGATGGTAGCAATTGAAAGAGCAAAACCCTTTTGTGGCTCAGAAAACTTCCTAAAGAACTACAGAAAACCCATATCTAAATTGAGACTGTGATCTCAAATGTATTGCAATTGCTTTTATCTGTAAGCTTTTTGATCCTAGCTGGTAATAAGGATTTTAAAATAAATGGAACTTCAGAGTAGGGCTACAACTTTTTACTTTGTCTAGAAAATTTCTTAGAAAAGAAATTGTTGGGGCCGGACGGTGGCACTGGAGGTAAGGTGCCTGCCTTGCCCGCGTTAACCTAGGACGGACCGCGGTTCGATCCCCTGCCTGCTAGGAGCGACTTCTGAGCGAATACGCAGGGCGGACCGTGGTTCGATCCCCTGGTGTCCCATATGGTCCCCCAAGCCAGGAGCAATTTCTGAGCTCATAGCCAGGAGCAACCCCTGAGCGTCAAACGGGTGTGGCCC